>CAJVQA010005472.1:0-16109 GCA_910591915.1 Cetraspora pellucida | reverse complement strand
TATATATTTGCAATAGTCAATCACTGTACTGGGTGACCTTGTTACTTGGTTGTATTGTACCAAGAAGGCTACAACCCAGTAACAATATTAATATTAAAGAGCTTAATAACAGCTTCAAAAGAAAGTAAAATTTAGTTATATAATATTATATTTTCTGTAATACTTTTTGTGACTAATGTGGCTAAGGCTGGTGTGGCTTGTAATACAGTATGTAGCTTGTATAACTTTTACTAAAAATAAAATAAAGTATATATAAAATTGTGTATTTTTAGAATAAATACAAAATTTTTTTTTTAAACTTAAGCAGTCATGTTAGTACTTTATTAAGACTTTTGAAATTATTTTTGTAATTATATAAATTTATCTAACAACTAAGTCTAACATCATCTGACCACCTTAAGAATATCTAAGTACAATCTGTTATACTACTTCAAACAAAAGTAGGCTACTTGTTTGACTACTTAAAGTCCATAATAAAAGGGTCTTCTCTCTTCTATAACAAGTTCCAACATTGTTTTCCTAGTTTTTTCATTAATTCTATTCTTTTTCTCTTTTTTTTTTATTTTTTTTTTCTTTGATCTTTTGCTGATTTGTCTTTTTTTTTTCTTTAGATTCTTCTTTTTTATCTCTTTTTTTTTTATTTTGATTATTATATCTTCTTTTTTCTTTTATTTATTGATCTTTTTATATAATATCCTTCAAACTTGTTCATAGAACATGTCTCATGCTGTTTTTGCTATTGTTTTTATAAACTACTGTCTTGTTTTTGTACTTAGAAGCTGTGTTAGTCTGTTTTGTATCTTTTTTGAAATTTAGCCTTTAATTAAAGCTTTTCTCATTTCTATTTCTTCTACTTCAACTTTTTTCAAAAAGTGCTATATTTAGTACATATAAAAGGATATAGAGTTTTTCTTCTTCTTTTAACCCTTTTCAGACTTGTAATAGTTACTTTTTGAATTAATTTTCAGAGACTTCATTGTTCTTTACTTAATACTAAATATGACTGTGTTTCTTTAACTTTATTTTGATATACTTGGCATTTGTTGTTGTGTATACATCTGGCCTTCTTCTATTAAGTTCTTCTAAGATTAGAAGTTTATCTATTATATATTTTATAAATGTATATCTTTTTGTACTACTTCTTTTTGTTATGCAATGCACTCCTTTAGTCATTTTTAGTCTTTTCCAATATTGTGTTCAGTTATAAATTATGATTTCTATTTTTGGTTCAAACTTTTTGATTGCTTTTGTTTCTCTTTATTTTGCTTCTAATCTTGTATTTGTTACCAATTTGCATAACAATTTTGCTAAGATATTAGTTCATCTGTTTTTTTACTCTAGACAGTACTCTATCTCTTTACAACTAACTTTTTCTATTTATATTACTTTTTCACTTATTGTTTTTTTTTTGCAAAGCTATTAGCTTTGTTATTTCACTTGTTTTTGCTATGACTTTTAACTTTTACTAACTCTATTTGTATTCTTTTTGTGTTAATAAGATCTATAATCATTATTATTCATATCATATTTTTTTCCTTAAGGATTTTATTTTATCTATTTGCTCTAAATTTCTACTAATATTTATTATTGCAGCATTACTGTCTGTATATATTTTTACTTGTCTTTCTCTCAATATTGTTAAGATTGCTGTTTATATTGTTACTAATTTTGCTATCATCAATGTCATTCATCCTTCTAGTCCTAATGATGTTTCTTCTTCTAGTCACTCTTGTGTTTTATTTGTTTGGATCCAATTTATATTCATGTTTCTGCCTTGTATTTCTTCTCTGGTCTTTATATTTACAGCACTATCTGTATATATAATATATTTGTTTTTGTTTCTCAATAGGTTTCTTTTTAGTATCTTTAGAATTTCTTAGTTAATATTTTCATTTAGTTTTTGTTACTTGATTATTTTTATTTCTAACTCTTCTATTATCATTAGCCCTTTAAGTTTTTGCTCACTATCTTTCAGCTTTTCTGTTTTTATTTTTTCTATCAACTGGTCTATAGCTAACTTAATCTTATTATTACTCTTTTCTATCAATATGTTAGGAATTACTCTAATCTTGTTATTTATTCTTATCTATTGATAACAATTACCTTCTTTCTGTTTTTCTTCTTTTGTGCATTTATCACATCTGCTAATTTCTGTTGCTATTTTATTCTCTTTATTTTGCATTTGCCAATGTTCTAATAAAACTTTATTTTTCTTCTTTACTATTTTTCCTAGTTGTTTACAGCCTTGTGCACCATATATTATTTAATTATTTTTTCTTTAATTTTTTGACATAGTTTTTTATTCTATTTTTATTACTTGTGTATTAGACTTGTACAATTCAGATGTATATAAGGAATGCAAAACAGAGAAAGAATCATCAAGATATTTGTTTAATTATGAAAAATATAAGAGTTATTGGAATAATATTAAAGAGCTAGCATGTTGGTTAGTATGGAAAAAGTTTAACAAGTTAGACAAGAGCAAGCTTACAAGACTTGATCTAAAAAAGATATTAATTAGTAAAATGAAAATAGATAAAATTAAATATAGAGAGGCATGCATACATGGCTTAGAAATTGAGAATATGTTTAAGAAATTGTATGTTAAACAAGTTTCATGTAAAGGTGTGAAGCAGAGTATTAGATTATATATTAAGATTGTAGAAAAGATGTTTAGAGAAGAAATTTGGTAACAAATGTATAGAACAGTATTCAAGTGAAAGGAAAAAAGTAAAATAACACTAAAATTAAAACAAAGAAGAGTCAAAGCAATTGAAAATGAAGAATGCAGTATAAAAAAAGTTAAAAGTAAAGAAGTATTTGTGAATAAGATTAAAGTGGAGAAAAACAAAGAAAAAAAGATAGAGCAGAGGTAGTTGTTTATGAAAAGTGTTGATGAAATAATACAGAATAGAAATAGTTCATTCTGGTTCAGTTCTTAACAGAGCTGCCAAAGTTTTCTAATTTAGAAATAGGTTGGTATGACAAGTTACATTTAAGTGCAATTTCTGTACTTGAATGATGTTGAGCTTGCAATTTTAAAAGTGAATTACTAGAAATAGATAATGTTTTAATTAGTAAAATTTTGTATTAAAGCTTTGACATGGCTGTCAAAAAAAAAAAAAAGAAGTTATTTATCTATTTATAATTTATGTACTGTATTAAATTTTTATCATCAATTTGATTGGTTGTTTTCATATTTTGATCAATATATCATGTGACATATAATATTGCAGATTGCAACTAATAACAATGTTCTAATATTATATATTGTTAAATTTAATTTTATTTTATTTTTTGTATATACATTTTTTTTATATATGCTTTTTCTTGTTTTTCTTAACTTTTTTTGCTTTTACAGCTTGTAAAGCTTTTATTTTATTAATCTTTTGTCAGTATCTCTGTTTCTGTAAGAATAAGCATGCTCTTATATTAGTATTTATTAGTTTAACTATAATAATCTTAGTCTGAGCTTTTATTCTTTCTATAATATTTTAAAAGCAGAATTGTACTTTATGTAAAATCTCAATTAAATATTCAATAAAGATAGAGGCATGGCCTCATCATTAATATTAAAAAAAAAAAAAAACTATGATAATCTTTAAAAATAATTTGCAAAGTCTTTATTTGTTATTTTTCTTACTTTTTCTAATCTTTCTAATATATCTAAGATTTGTACTAAGATGTTTTTTATTTGTAAAGTTTTCTTTAAATTAACTTTTGAATTAGTTTTTTATTTCTAATTGTTTTTTTTTTAAAATTATATAAATATTTTATCAAATTTTCTATGTTTTGCTTTTAATTATTGTTAGAGAATGACTATTTTCACCTTTCACTTTTGCTAATGCCAACTCTCACATAATCTAGCCAATCTCCAAACCCTAAATAATATGTTATACAAATATAAGTTGCATGACTTTAAAGTTATAGTTTATAAAAATTTTAGTTATATAACCTTTATTTGTATAATATATCTATCTGATTAGAGTTAGTAAAAAGTCAAATAGTGTCAGAAACTCATAAGAGGTAGCATTAGCAAAAGTAGAGGGTGAAAATAGTAATATTTTTATTGTTATTACATTTTAATATTCTTTAGTTTGTTTTTTTTATATCTGATATTTTTTATCTTCTTTCTTTTGATTTTGAAGTTTTTTACTTTCTTCTTCTTAATTTTTTTTTTTTTAGTTCTTTTTTTTGGTAATTTTTTTATATTACTTAGTAATTATTATATTAAATTAGTTTTATTTAAGCCAATTTTATTTCTTAAAAATTTGTAAAGATTATAAATATAAACTTTTTTTAGTTATTATTTCTGTTTAATAGAATATATATAGCTTTGCTTTTTTGCTTTTTAAACATTATAAAATTAGAACTTCTAAAACTTCTTTAAGAATATCTAGCAATTTTGCTATAAATTAACTTTGCTTGTTTCTTTATTATAATTTTTATTTCTTTTTGTTATTTTTATAAGTTCACTATTTTTTAATAGAAAAAATTAAAGAATATATATTTTTTATAAAACAACTTAAATTATTGCTAATATTTTATATTGTATTTTTTTATTTATATTATATACAAATTTTAAAAATGCTTTATCATTAATATTTAAAAAAAAAAAAACAAATTCTAAAAACTTTAGCATATATATTTTATTTTTTTTATTAATATTTAATAATAAATTTTAAATTATTGAATATCTTGATATTTTTGTTTCTTTTTTTTTTTTCTTTTAGTTAAATTTTAGTCTTTATTATTATTTAAATAAATGTGCTTAATTTTTTTTTTTTTCACTAAAGTAGTCATGCTGGTGAACTTTTATTAAGAAAAGATTAACACTGCTGCTAATATTACAAGCTTAATTTCTTAGTCTCAACTCTTCCAGCTGCTTCTTAAAGTGTCCAAAAGCAACCTACTGCACCAGGCAATAACAAGTTACTACCTGAAAGGTTATTCCCAACCACCACCCTACAATAGAGTATTACCAAACTGATAACACTTTCTCATAGAAAAGTGAAAAAAAGAAAAAAAAACACTAAACTAAACTAAAAAAAATTACAGGAAGAAAAAGAGAAAATAAAAGTGTCAGGAGGCACACCTTATTCGTAACTATTCCAGTATGGTCACTAATACTTTAAATCTATGCTAAGGATTTAACTACACTTTAATCTATGCTAAAAGGGTAAAAATTCTATATACATAATTCTAGAAATTACTATATATCTCTAATTTATTATAATCCTCCAACTTAAATCCTTCTTCATTTCTTTATTACACCATATGTTAGGCTGTACATGTGATTGTTGTATTTCTATTACATCATGTCACAACATGTAATTGTCTGAAAAAGGAAGAGGTAAACAATGCTGATCTTTTGTAGAAGAGAGCCAAATTCCCTACTTTTAGGTAAAAAAAAATAAAATTGATGAAAAAGGTCGATGAGTATGATATATGAAAAGCCAAACTAAAGAGAGTGTTTATAGTTGTTTGTTCTGTTTTCAAGCTTCTAATAACTTTTAACCAGAGTTTTCTTTATTGTTTTCAGAATTTCTTTCTGGTTTGGATACTAAATATATTGAGGAGTTTGTCCATAGCAAGGTTTGACCTCAACACAAACTACCAAAAGAGTCACCTGCACCTTGGTTTTTTCACATATTTCTAGTTCATTAGCAACAATCTGCTTTATATATTAGAACAGAATCAAAGATTTTATCTACTTGCAAGCATAACTCTTCAAACTGTTTTGGTGCTAGTTTGGTTTAAATGATCATTGAAAAGAGTTTCATATATTTTTTCTTAATTTTTTTTTATTTTTTTTATTTTTGTTTATTAGTATATTATTTAAAATTTTACTTTTTTTTGTCTTAGTAAACTTAGTATTCAGCTATAAATTAGTATATTTATTATTGTAATTTTGTTAATGTTTACTATTGCTAAACTTTTGACTATATGTTTATTATTATTAGAATTATAAAATATTATTGTTCTTAGTTCTTTAATTAATATCTCATTATCTATATATTTTAAATTCTATTACTTAATTCATAAATACAATACAGTATTCCTTGATTGTATAACTCTTTTATCTTATTTGTTATATTTATTCTAAAAGATTTTTATTTATTGAAATACTTATCTAAAAAATAATTGCTAATATAAATTTATAAATAACTTATTTACTATGTTTTGTTATTTTTTTCTAAAGTGAAACATATTTATTTATTTGTTTTTATTTACTAATTATATGTTGTATGACTTTGTTTTTTGTAAATAAAATAAATTTTTTATAATTTTTATAAAAAATTTTTTTATTTTTAGTTTTTATTAGTTTCAAGGGCAACTTTGTCTGTGTGTCTTTTTATTATTAACAATATAAGATTACATATTATATACATGATATATCAATGAAAGTACAACTAGTCATATATATAATTTTATTTATTATCTAATTAAGGATTCTGCTTATAAGTTACCTACTAGATGCTATACCTGAGACCTGCCTGTGAGTCTCCTATTTAAACTTTCTGATTTTCAATACTTACTGCATATATATACAATGTATATTATTAAGTATTGTGACAGAACAGATTAAGGCTATCTAATTACTATTTATATCTAAGTACCATCTTATTGGATGTTACTAAGTATTCATAGTCTTTTGAATTTACCCTCAATGCAAACTTACTAAGTATAGTACCAAGATTACTCTTTAAATTTATCTAATTTTAGTAGAACCTATATCTACTAAAATTAGTTTAGTATTAGAAGTGTTTGAATTTCAGTAAGTTTATTTCTTTTTTATAGTTTTCTTTTATGTTTACTATATCACCTGCTAGTGCACCTTTTCTTTATTTCTGGTATGTTTATTACTTCTTTCACATTGAGTGCCAACTCTTTATATTGGAAAACTTCTTTCTAGGAACTTCCTTATATACTGTCTTCTAATCATATAGACTTAGTCACAGAGCTTTGTGTATATTTATATGCTTCTGTAGACTACTGAGTTGCCTCTAGCTGGAATTGAACTATTGACCTTGTTTGTAAAGAAAGAGACACCTAGACTATTAGGCTACAAAACCTTATCTCTAAAAAATTTTTTAAGTTTTTCAAGAACTGTAAAAAAAATTATATACAAATTTTAGAATACTATTACTCTAATTAAGTATGTATTTCTTTTAATACTGAATTTTTTTTTTAATAATACAAATACTATTTTTAGTCTAGTTTTTAATTTTTGTTTATATTTTGTTTAGTGCTGCTTTTGATACTGCAGATTATTAAAAAAAATTCTTATTTAATAGTTAATTATTTAAATTATCATATTTCTATTAATTTAAAATCTTTTTTTTGTATTAAAGTTTTTATTTTTAAAGAATAATTTTTATTTAAGTATTATCAAAAATAAGAGTCTTTAAAGGTTTCTTTATATTGAATGTTTTAACTAACTATATATGCATTTTTAGTATCTAATTTAAGAAATTTTTTTTTTTTAGTATTAAGATAACCTCTTTGGTCTTTTTGACTTTTATTAATCACTTATCAGTATTGTGATTTAATGAACTACTACAGGAGAGAGTACAATTGGCTACACATATAACTTTTTTATATTACCTATTTAAGAAGTCCGTCTGAAGGTTTCCTATTAATTGTCATACCTAATACCTTTGCTTGGATGTTTCACTTTAAACTCTCTAAATCTGTAATCTGTATTAACTCACTAGGTCATATCTAGATGCCTAGATCATTATCTTAACCTTAGAACTAATTTATCTTCAAGATAAACCTTTTAGAGCCTTCTGTATCCATTTTTATAACTGACCTAAATATCACTATAGCAGAACTAATACTTGTAGTTAGGGCTAATTATTAAACCACTATGTCCTTGTAGGGTTCACTTAAACTCCAACATCTACTCCACAGCATAACTCCAGTACTTTAGTATACTACTGTCTTTTTACCTGCCTTTTTATTAAACTTCCAATTCAGATAGCCTGTGTAAAACTACAACCAGTTCATCAGTATATCAGATTGGCCTGATATTCTTTTCCTCTGATTTGTTCTAACAGCCTGATTAGTGGTACTCTTGAGACTTCCAACCCAGAGGTTTTTGCCTATCTGGCTACTACAACTGGGTACTATGATCTTGGTATCTGTTTCTCTGAGCTAGCCTTTACAGTAGAATCATCAAAGATCCAACTACTTCTCTATTCAGATCTTTCCAAATAGACTTCTTGTTACCTAATTTCAACAGATTTATATGGCTACAAGGACTTATCTAGTGTTTGCATCACCTGATTTGTCAGTTTGCATTCCTCTGTGTAATGCCATACTTATACAGATGCTTCATGACCTGTCAGTCATGCTAGTGCAATTACCATTACAGATATCCTAACCTAATTGTTAGTAACAGTTGCCATAATATGAATATTATATAGGTGATTATCTAAATTTTTACCATCAATGGGATTTGAACACCCAACCTATTACTTGGAGGGTTGACAATCTGACCACTTCACAATTTAAGAAGTTTATCTATTTATTATTATATAAGTTTCATATTAAATATTATATCTGTAAGCCAACTATAGGTCTGACTTATTTAAAACCTCTATATAGTATATGCAATTTATTTATATTACAAAAAGATCTTTAAAGCATAGTTTTTGATCTTTATTAGTATTCTTAGAACTATTTTATTCTTAATAAGAAACTTATTAAAGTCTTTTATATTTTATATACAACTAATCTAGTTTTATTATTCTTATAAAGTTCACTAAAATCATAGTACTTCTCTTTCTAATATCTTTTTTATTATCTCTTACTAATTGTTATTTAAAACTAATAGATTTTGATCAAACTACCAATTTAGATAATTTAGTATAATATATTTATATATTTTTTTCTTTTAATGAATTTAGTAATCTGATTGATTATATGTTTCTCTACATATTTTATGTTCAGTTTATTTAATCTATTTTTTTGAAAGTGATTTATATGCTTCAACTAATCTAATAGTACTATCAAAAGTTTATATTATATTTTTACTTAGAAATTTTTAAATATATTTTTAATTATTCTAATTCTTTAATCTTTTATACCTAATAGTCTTATTATAGATTTGCACCAAGTTCTTATACATATTTTTTTATATACATATAATGTTACACTTCATATAGATGCCCAAGTTTCAAATTACTAGATTTGATATATATAAATTACACTATATAAAATCAACTGATCAACAAAAAATAATTATTATATCATTGATATGATTTTTAAATTGTGTTATAAGTAAAATTTGAATATTAGACTTGCTACTTAGAAAATAACAACCCAACCACTCCATTAGAATCACCATCCTTCTGTTAATTTAATATCTTATTAACTAAAACTTTATATAAATTTTTAAAAAATTTTACAATAATGTTATTTTTTGTATTTGTCTAATTTGTTAATTTGATTTAGATTATTAAACCATTTAACCAATTTAACCAAATAAGTTTAATTAAAAATCTTTTGACTAATGACTAACAAATTTATAATTGGCTACTAATTTGGTAATGTATATATCTTTGTTAAATGACAATAACAATATAAAATTTGAGATTAGATCACGTGTTGCTGCGTCTGTAGCATTTTCCATATTTATTTGTTATTTTTGCTAAAAACACGTGAAATTTGACCAGCGTTAGGATTAGGTTTAGGGATGAAATAATAATCATCGTATAGTAAAATTTGGCCAGGAATTTTTTTTATTAGAAACGTAAAAGACTGAAAATTTGAGTTACGGTGACACTCCGAAAAAACCTTCGCTTTCACGTTACATAAAAATTGCACCTGATCTTGCGATCTACATAAAAAATTTTCCATTTCTGGGTTTGTATCACTTGCAGAAATAAGTGCACGCTGATGAGTACTATACAGGAAAAACTTGTAAGTAATTAGTGTTGATCAAATATTACACAATCTTATTTTATATTTAATTCATTTAACTGCGGTTACTTCAGACAAAGACGGGCGTCTTTATAATATTTATCATATATGAAAAAGTTAAAGGTTCTTTAGTCATCAAATCCATTGTTTCAATACCCCATTTAATTCATGCTAGTTTTCTTTTTGACTTATATTTTGTAATAAAGTGGCTTATATATGTTGTAGGTGGAATTTCCTAGTTAAATTATGGTTAGGGTATAGGTGTTTATATGATAAATCAACCCCGAAATGCTCGGAACCACTTAAATTACGTTTCCACTTACAAACATATATATCCCCAATTTTAAATTTGGTTACCAAATTCCCAATCAATATTAAACCCCGAAAAAGTTTTTTGAACCCCTGATCTTAATTGATAACGCGTCTAACCCATCTTCCCAACCTTTGACGTATCTTATTAGAAATAGAAATTTATTATAATGACGCACCTTCACTCGGGGATAGTAGTTATTTCAGCCAAAAATCATTGTTTGCGTTAGTGGTCAAAATTTTCAAATTTTTTGGGGTAGTTCATTAAATTTGCCGCAATGATATTATTGGATCATATAATATCCGATGCAAAAAGCTTATATCATTCGTCATTTTGTATTCAACCTAAATCCGTTCCTGGTTAGTTTTGATATTAAATGCGCATATATTGTATTTTTATTATCATTAATTTAAACAAATTTGACTTTTAATTTTGAAACTATTGATCGAAAATGGGATACATCTTTTGGTTTTGAACCCAATTTAAGTAGAAGTCCCAATTCCCAAACCCAAACTATGTGATAATATCATAATTCAAAAAAATGGTTTAGGTCTCAACCCTACTAACAACGATCAACTCGCTCATAAAGAATATACCAAAAAAAAAAAAAAAAAGGATACAGGAAATATAAAAAAAAAAATAAAATAAGATAATAAAATAAAGTAAAATGTTCAAGTAAAATATTGCCGACACAACTCTAAATGAAGGAAAAAAATATTATTATTGGAACAATATGCACTTGTTCATTAAAACATATTCGTTAGCGATAGATTAAATGAAAATAAATCAAGAAGGGTTCAAATTCATCATATGTCTCACCTATCGAAGATGCCGGCGTATGTATTGAAAATTGTATACATATATGGATATTATATTTATGATTTTGTATCTCCTCCTTCAGTTCCACTATCATTCTCACCGCCATCAACAGTCAACTGTGTTTTAACCAATTCGCTCAATTCCTCAGTGGGATCACTAGTAACTATCAGAGGAACGTCATTAGTTAAGGTCTCGGGCGGATTCGGTGCTGATGTATCAGCTGCCACTATTTGACCTTCCATCCCATGGTGTAAAATTGGTCCCGAATAAAGCGGTTGATAATACCGAGGAACATATTGGGGGCCAAATGGAGGAGAAATTGAGCCAGCAGGATAAGCTCTGAGATAGTTTTAAAAAAATTTAATTATATAATTAAACCATAGGTCATAAGTGGAACTGGTTTCAATGAACGAACACAGTGTTAACGCATACCCTGGAGGTTGAACTCCTTCAGAATAATATTGAAGATAAGCCCCATGACCTGGTGGAGAGCCAGGTGTTGCCATACCCAACATGTGCTCCGGAGTAACAGGAACTTGTGGAATTATCCTCTGAGACGGAAATTATTAATAAATACTTTATTAATACGGGTTGTTCAATAATTACTTTTAAAATACTGTTCACATTCTAAGACACGTTCATTTATAAATAAAATAATTGTATGAAATACTCACGCCTCCCAAAGATGGGAATTCTCTAGTTCTCCACATACGCCTCTTAGCTGTCTGTCCTTTTAATTTCTTCTGTGCCAAAGAATCAGCAAATCGAACTTGCAGAGGTAAATTGGCTCCTGGAAGTTGATAGCCATTAAACTTTTGAATTATGGCCAAAGCAGAATCACGGTCTTCCATTCTAAATATAACAAAGACCATTATAATATTATTAGTAAGGAAAATGGTTGTGATTAAAAGGTATTTGGGAATATAGTATACATTTATTTTATTATGCCATAAACCATCTTTAATTTGTATGTAAGAACTTTTTCTAACAATATTGAACAAGTCTTTTAAAATACCATTTTACAATACGATGAAGGATAATACTTAGCGTGCTGTCTGTTTAAATATCGTAACGCTCTTTAAAGTATTCCAGGTACCATACAGGACAGACTAAAACTTGTGTGGCATAATTCAGCAGGTTCTGCAGTCAAAAAATGCAAATAAATAAAATAAAATAAAATACCTAGCAAATCCAACTCCACGGCTTGTTCCGCTAGCATCTCTGAGAATTCTGTTAGATACAACTTTATAAGGCTTGAAAATTTCTTCCAATTGCTACAAAAAGTTAAAGAATTTCAGAAGTCTATATTTATTAAAAAACAAATAAGGAAAGTTAGTAGAAAAGGACAATTTTTTTTTCTAAATAAAAGTTTCTAGACTTTATAAATTGAAATATCTCTAGCTATAAACCAAATTTCTAAAAGTTTTAATTCTGTATAATTAGAATTAAAATTAATTTTTATCACATTTGGTTTGATAGTTGCTGAGATATTTTAATTTAAAAATTAAAAATAATGCCCCTTTTCTACTGACTCCCTTCCCGAACATGTTTCAAGCTCACTTGTTCATTCATATCCAAAGGTAAATTGGACAAATATATGTTTGTAGAAGCTAGATCCTGAAGGTTCTTCAATCTAGTGCTGAATGATTCCTATTAAGTTTTAAGATTTCCAATAATATATGGACAATTATTTTATGAAACAAATACAGTAATGCACACTAAACATGAATTTTAATGTAAAGAATCACAAACATGCGTGTTACACTCACATAACCAACCTTGGCGAAGGAAACTTGCAATCCCAATCGCGTCAATTGTTCAATGGCATGTTTGGCTTGATCTTCAGATTCATACATAACAAAACCGTAGCCTTTACAGTCGCCTTGCTTTTGATCTATAATAGCCTTAGATGAAGTAATAGCACCGTATCTTTTTAATGGTAGGTTTTTAAAAGAATAAATATTAAAAAACTATTATAATCCATAGATTTCTATCTATGAGTTGATATCTTATAAACATCCAACGTGATGATTAGTAATTTCATAAATAAATTTGTTCTGTCAAATAAAAACTATTTTTACAATATCACTTTTTTTGTACACATTCCATATATTTGTCATGAATTATGTCCTCGGTTTAGTTCATAACTAAAATACATTTTTCTGATTCCAAAGAATAAAGCACTCACATTGAACACATCTTGTGCAGAGATTCGTCAGTTGTAGTGGGTGGTAAACCACGAATATAAATATTCGTGGTTTTTGTCGGATTATTAAAATTGGGAAGATTAGGTATCTGATGGGAACCCGAATTTCTTCTGTCATAATTATAGTGAGGGGGGCGGTTGACACTACCACGGCCATTGCCATTTAAGGGGCCGGCTTTAGGTGAAGGGACACCAGGACCAGGTAAATATTGTGGGGGTGGAGAATTAGGAGCAGATGAGGATGATTGTGAGAGGGTAGGCGAGAGCGTATGAAGTACACCATAAGGAGTCTGTGGTGAATATAAATACGACGGATGCATGGGAGGTGAATGGATAATCCCAGTCGGGCCGACTTGAGGTGATGTGGGATAATAAGCAATCGGTGGGCTAGTAGCAGTAAAGTAAGGACTTAAAGGTTGTGGTGGAAGAGACGGTGATGTCTGCCCTTGAAGAGGCGGTGTTCCCGGAAACCCAGTCCCGTAGTCTGCGGGATAATATTGAGAATATGACGGATGCATCCCATAATGGCCATAGGCCGAGAAAACATTTGGATCGCTAGGATCATATCCTGCAGCCATGGCAGCATGATATTCTCCAGCAGCGATAGTTTGTGGGTCAGCATAACCATTGGCATAATAAAAGTTTGGTGTTGGAGACACAGGTAAAGACGACACAGCGTTGGAACTTGTGTTAGAAGTATATTCTGTAGTTCCAGCAGACTTTCCATGATCTTTTTTATCAACATGATTATCTTTTATTTCGTTCCCAGTTGAAGTTGTGCTAGTGCTGATGTCATTTTGCTTACTTGTCGCCTCCGTGCTAGCGGGCGCGGAAGTATCCTTCTGTGTGCTCATTATTATTTTAAATGTCCTTCTTCAACAAATCAGATAAGCTCGTTTCGATAATCTAGTTGTAATAGTCCTAAAATTTATTTTAAAATTTGTAATAATACCAGCAAGTTGGCAATATCTGTATCTTCGTTTATTATTATTATTATTATTTGAATTTTGCCAAAGTTCAGCTAAAATCGATCAGAATTTCAAAGCTAGATCTTCGATATGTAACAAGTATTGAGCCACTTGACCTCCGTCTCAGGTATACTGCAGGGTCGTTAAAACTCTAGTTAAATCTGCGAGTTTCCTTGGACAGTGGGGTGGTGGCAACGTTGGGTCGTCCACTGAAAAGAAGAGTGGGGGCGAACTGGTGGTGTGTGGGGACGTTGATTCGGAGCCCACCACTGTGAAAAAAAAGGGTTGTGGAAGGCGAAGTAACAACTAATAACAACTAATGTTTTTTTTGGTCGTGATAGTAAACTGTGACTAGTCTGACTGTGGCGTGCATAAGAAATACACATCCCAATGTTGGTTCTGCCAATCAAAATTGAATTTACTGATGGCATTAAGAAAACTAGTAAGTTTCACGACCCTTTTTTTATTTACATCTTAGGATTTATCTTATACAAGGGTAAAACTGTCTGGTTAAAGCGAAATTTTACTTTACCATATTTGCACGAAATAAAACCCGGGGCTATTTCGAGTCGATGTTTGCATTTAGTTAATTTAATTCTTATTCTCAAATAACGATAATGCCCCGAACGTCATTTTGCGCAAATGAACTTCGCTATATGTTTTATAAAAAATTTTACCTCAACTTTTAAGTTAAAATTAAACATTAGAGTTAGGGTTTAAAGTAAGTTTTTTAGAGTGCTGAACATTTTTATTTAATACTGAATATTGATTACCAAAGCTGTTTTTAGATAGCGCCGATAAATTTCACTTTTAGTAAGTATTAAAGTAAGACTTGGCTTCAGTTTTTTTTATTGATTACTTAATATCGAAGTATTTTTATATTTGTGATAAACTATCTGGCCAAGTTTTGAAAGTCAAACCCACCAGTTGAGGGTAGAGGTCAGTCATTAATTCGACACATTAATGTCTCAAGAACCACAATTATAATTTAAATAACTTCTTGAATTATTTAATAGATTATGCTATCTTTTATTAAATAATTTAAATTATAATTGTAGTTCTTGAGATATTAATGTTAAATTAATGATTAACCTTTTACTTTAGTAGGTTTGATTTTTAAAAATTTAGATATAATATAATACGTATTATACGTATAAATAAAAAAAGGATATTTTATATACAGTATCATTAAAGTAAATATAGATTTCTTCTTATATAGTGTACTTTTTACTAGGTTGTAATTTTTTTTATTTAACTATCCTTTTTAGAATTAGAAATTTTTATTTAGTACTAGAACATGAAGGAGTACAACTAGTCATATATATACTTTCGGTGTTTTAATTTAAGTAGTCCGTTTACAACTTTTTATATTATAAATTTTATATTAAATGATATATTTGCAACTCAGTTATAGGTATTGCTTATTTAAACCTTCTGTAACATAGTTTTTTTTGTGTTACTATAATATTTTTTTAATATATATATGTTAGTTAAGTTAAAATATTAATTCATATTTTTAAAACAGTATTAATGCATTTTTAAAATATTGTTACTAAAGTTTTTTTTATTATTTTACTTATAACTAACTTGTTTATATTATAACTAATAGTAGTGTTTTTAGGTTTAGTTTAATTCAATTTAAGTTCAATTTAAGCTTAATTAAATCTGAACTAAACCTTAAATTTATAAACCTAAACTAAACTTAATTTTTAGTTTAGTTCAAGATTAGTTTAAGTTTATTTTATTTTTTTTTAAGATAACCTCTTTGGTTTTTAATTTTTATTAATGTTTTTTTTGAAATATTGTTATAGGTGAAAGCCTTCTTAATTTTCACACTATAACGACGACACGGCACAGGGAATCCCTTACGGGTATA
>CAJVQA010005471.1:0-16109 GCA_910591915.1 Cetraspora pellucida | reverse complement strand
ATCGGTGGGTTTTGAACTCACAACCTACCACTTGGGGGGTTGACAACTTATCCACTTCACTAAGTCGCCACACCCCTATATTTTTAATATCTAATTTAAGTAATCTACTAATAGTTCTACACTAGCTACTATACTTGCAATCCAACTAGGCACATTGCCTATTTAAACTCTCTGTACTGCAATCTTTACTATATCACTAGATTATCTTTAATATAGATATTAGTTAAAAAGATCTAAATACTTTTATCTATTACTCTTAGAACTCTATACCTTATTTTATACAGTATATCTTCAGAAGCATCATTATTAGAGCCTTTTGTGTCTTATATATAGCTGACCTAGTTTTATGTAATATGTTATAGTTATCTAATGCTTGCAGTTACAGGGGTTACCTGTTTAACTACTATGTTATATTATTTCTATTTTTGTAAAGTTCACCCAAATCTCAGTACTTATCTTTCTAACTTCTTCTCTTCATTCTTCTACTATTCAACTTAAAATCTGACAGACTTATCAGACTCTTAATTTAAATAGTCTGGTATAGTATATCTTAGTATCCTTTTTTTTTAGTGATTCTGGTAACCTGATTGGTCATATGTTTCTTTATATATCTTTTCATCTGGTTACATTTGCCTATTTCTTATTGGGGTTTCTTGGGCTTTCATTAGTCCAATAGCATTATTAAAGGCTTATGCTATCTTTTTACTCTAGAATTTCCAAGTGAGCTTTCATCTTTTTAGTTTTTTGGTCTTCTACATTTGGTAGTTTTATCATGAGTTTGCACCAAAGTCTTATGCAATACTGGTTATTAATATTCTTTTATGTACATATAACATTACACTTTGCATAGATGCTCTGAGCTCTTAATAATGAATAGAACCTAATTTGTTGTATCTAAAATTACAAATACCTAAATCTAACTGATTAACAAAAGACAATTTATCATAATATAAGTTAATTACTAAATTTCGTTATAGGTAGGATTTGAATCTTAGACAGCCACTTAGAGGATAACAACCCAATCACTACACTAAGATCACCATTCTTTCAATTTTGTAATAAATTGTTGATTTTTAAAAAATTATTATTTTAATAATTTGGAAGGTATGATGACCTAGTAAAGTGGTCAGGTTGTCAACCCCCAAGTGGCAGGTCTAGAGTTCAAATCCCATGGATGATGAATTTTGAAAAATAGGTCTGTGTTACAGTAACTGTCTCTGTTAATTGGTTGGATTGATGTATCTGTAACCTTTGTTGCATTATCTCGAATAGAAGCTCAGAGCATCTATGCTAAATGTAATGTTACACTCAGATAGAGGAATATTAATAACCAGTGTTGCATAAGACTTCAGTGCAAACCCATGATAAGACTACCAGGCACAGAAAGCAAAGAAACTGAAGAGTCAGAAACCCACTTGAAAATCCTGAGTAAGGAGGTAGCACAAAACTTTTGACGATACTTTTGAACTGATAGAAGTCTATGAAACATCCTCAAAGGGATAGGCAGCTAAACCAGATAGCAAGATGTGTAGAGGAGCATATGACCAACCAGGCTGCTAGAATTGCCAAAGAAAAAGAATACTAAAATATACTATACCAGGCCATCTGGATTGAAAGTCTGGAGAGTCCTGTCAGTTCTAAGTAGCAGTTAGTAGGGAACAATGAAGAGGATGTTGGAAAGATGGGTACCGGAGTTTTGGGTAAACTTTACAAGAATAAAAGTAGTTTAATAATTAGCCCTAATTGCAAATGATGGTTTAGGCCAAAGCGTAACTGAGTGAGCTGTAAGTATGGAATACAGAATGCACTGGTAGGTTTAGTACAAAGTTAAATATGACTTAGTGACCATGGCATATCTTTATTGGTTTATCAGAGTCGCTAGTAGAGTGTGGTGAATGCAGGATCAGAGTGTTTAAATAGAGGATCTATAGGTGGATTATAGGTATAGCAACTAGTATAGAACCTTCAGGCAGACTACTTAAATTAGACAATAACTAAAGTTGTACGAGTAGCTAGTTGTACACTCTTTTTGTAATTGCTTTTGTGTCTGTACATATACAGGTGCTGGCTAACTTATACTATCAGTAAAATCCTAAGTTACATATACTCATCTTAACATTTAAAAAAAATAAAAAATAAAATAAATAAAATAAAAAAAAAAAAATTATTTTAATAGTTTGATTTTAAATTAAAATCTAAATCACAAGTTTTGTTTTTTAAAATAAAAAAAACAAAACTTATAGATTTTTTTTTCTTTTAAACAGTCATACTAGTACTTTATTAAGATTTTAAAATTATACTGTATTTACAAATATATAAATATTTATAATAACTAAGTGCAACCTGTTACATTACTTCAAACAAAAGTAAGCTGCTTGTCTAACTACTTAAAGTCTATAATGAAAAGATCTTCTTTCTTCTATAATAATGTTGATTAATTTTATATTTTATAAATTTTTAAAGAAATAGTAAATTTTTTTATAAAGTTATTTTTTATAAAAATTTAAAACCAATTGCACTATAGCCTCTGCTTATATAACTCACTTATCTTTGAATCTAAGTTTAAATTGATAATCAACTAATATCTACCGATAGTATTCTAGATTTTTCTAAAAAAGACCACATATTTTTAAATTTAGAATTTATCATTATATTACAAATGAATCTCAAATTAAGAAAATTTTACCAAACTTTTCTTATCGTTATATCAAGAGCTTATTAATAACTTTCTTATGCCAAGTGGATTTTATTATAGTCTGATTTTGTCTTGACTTTCTTATATCAGAGAGTTGCTTGTTTTTTATTAAAAAAAAATTGATCCATCTTTATGAAGCGACCCCTTATAAACCCTCTTTTTTTGAGGACATATAAATTCAATTGTCTCATTTTATTTAGAGAACTTGAAAAAATTATTAGATTTGAGGTTTGGTTTAATAGATGCATCGCGTGGTTGACATGTAGCAATTGCAATAATAAATAATCATTTAGGGTTTTTAATTCAGGTCCAATTATAAAAATTCTCAGTAGTGGCATCATGAAGATTTAACAGCAAAATAGAATATAAAACATCGTATTTGAAAATAAGAAATTATGAAAATCTAATCAGGTCAACAAGAGAAAGCAATCATTTTGTGTACAAAATAACATTACAGTTGCATGATTTGTCATGTGATTATCATGGGAAGTGATTTTAATATAGATTTTAAAATGATCTACATCATATAAAAAAAATCAATTTCATATAAAATGAACAAAATTGTCAATTTTTGTACTATTTTTTGCTTAAATAAATACATTTTTATACAAAAATAAAGCTAGTATTACACAAAGATATATAAAATTTATCTTCTGGCTAGTTTTGAACATGACTTATAACACTCATTTTAAAGAATCTTAATGATAAAGTTAGGTATGCCCTTAGGTGTCGATTAGCAGCAATCAACATTGTGATCAATATTATAAACATTGTTTTATTAAATAGGTGTTAATGTTTTAGAACAGACCTTCTTTGACAGTGCCGAAACAGAAGTATAAACCAAAATCAAGACATTGAAAGTATGGCCGAAGAGATGATCCTAATTGAATGATTTAAAAATGAATATCGATCAGGAAAAATTTTATAAGCATACTTTTAATCATTTAAACTGACTTAACAGTTAGTTATTTACTTAATAGCATTGGTTAATTATATAGGAAAACTATTAGTGAAGCCAGGACAATCAACACTTTCTATTGTGAACCCGTTTGTAATGAACTCTGAGCAAATGAACTACAAGTTTTGTGTTTATATGATATAAAGATTATGATGGTTTTTTAAGAATCATAGTAATTTTATATAATGAATTTTTTTTAATTTTACAGCTTATTATTAAGATCCAAATTGCTTTAACTCACAGTAAGAATTGTGCTTAGTGTTACTGTTACTATTACCATTACTGAAGAGAGATAACTATGCTTAGATCAGGCTGAGTAAATATCAGAATGATGTATAAGAATAATAAGAGAAATATATAAGGAATATCAAAGATGCGGGATAATCATTAAATCAAGAAATAAGAATTATAAATAATAACAATTAATTAATAAAAGTTAAATATGTGCAGGGCAAGATATTAATGTTCACAGATTTGATCCAGATAAGTTTTAAAAAATTGGGTTTAATTAAAAAGATATTTTCTGTTTTGGGTCATACTAATATAATTTGTTTACATTATGCTATAATATTTATTTAGTTGGGAATAATAATTTGGAGAAAACTCGTATTGGTAAAATTAAAAAGTATTATTATTGTTTCTTAAAATCATACTAACCGAAGAAATCTTTGTGAAATATGATTGATAGATTCACACTATATCCTTTTTAGCACCTCATAGAACAATTATTAATTTTTTAATTTAGTGGTATAATCATAAACATTCTCAAGGGGCATGCTATTAAGACAATAATATGATTTCAGATTTACTAATAGTGGGAAGAAGGGCATAGTGAATTTACAAGTTAGAATAGCATACTGAAAAAGGGAATTTTTTTAATGATGTGATGAATTTGTGTTTTATTAACTTGTAATAAATATTGATTTCTAATATTTAATAAACATTTCTCAAGAGGCATATTATTGAAGAGACGATGCGATTCCAGATGTGAGAAAGAAAGTATGGTGAATTATTTACAGATTAGAATAGCATATTGAGATGAATTGTGTTTTATCAACTTGTAATAAATAGATTTTCTAATATTTAATAGATGCACCAATAGTAGGAAAAAAGGTATGATGAATTATTTACAGGTTGGAAATGATATGTTGAAAAGAAGAATTTTTTAAATAATAAGTAGATTTATGTAATAAACTTTTTCTGAGAACATGTAAATAGAAAGTTTTTTTAGATGTATCAAAAGCTTTTTATCGCACTTTTCTTATTAAAAATTTGGGATTTAAATTAAACAATTTGTGCATATAATATTATTAGATATTTAAAGCAAAAAATGTATTTTCTATCAATAAATAATTAAGCAATAAATATAAATAAGTCTTTTCTCACATGTTAAAATTTTTTATTGTAATTAAATTTTTTTAAATAAAAAATACAATTATTTAAATTCATAAAACTTTACAGTTACAATGATGAAAAACATTGATTATAATAATTCTGATAGTGAATCTGTAGATGAAATCGAAAACTTTTCTATTCTAAACTTTGATAACAATACATATTAAAATATTAAGAATAAAATATTACAACTAGATGGTGATGATAATGAAGACTATGACCTTAATAATGAAATAAAAGAAATTATATTACATAATAAGTTAGATGAAGAATTTGATAAAATTATACCAAATATTCTTGAAAATAAAGATAATAAATACACACCTTGTATCATTATAGATAATGATAATAATAATTACAAAATACAATGATGCAATGGAATTGATGCTAACCGACCTTTTGTACAACTTAAGAGTACTTAAAAAATCAATTGTAATACCGCTGAGCAATATAATAGAAAATTAAATGAGCTTGGTATCAGTTATAGACATTTTCTTTATGATCAAAATCAGCTATATTTAAAAAAAATTCAAATGCTAGGAATAGACCATAGTATTCTTTATTATGCGAGATGCTTATTTTGTAATAAATATAAATGCTTCTTTACACATGATGAGGGTTGTTCTAAGCATTTGTGGATAATATATGAATGTAATATTAGAGTTCCATGTTCAGGACTATGATCATGTGAAGCATTACAAACTTGTTACTCAGTTTCTGTTTTGTCAACAAATAATATACAACTCTTATATATTTGTTCAAAATGTTGTAAGGCAAATAGTAGTCATCTACATAAAAGGTATGATAAAGGAACTAGAGAAACAGACTGTAATGAGAAACATGATGACTTAACTAGAGTTTTAGAAACATTTGGAAATTGGATTCAGTTAGTAGCAAAATCAGATAATATAATATAAAAACAATAGCTTATCTGGTCATTGTTGCTAGCAGTTGAGTTGTTAAAGCCTTATTTGCTATGAGAATTGCTTTATAAACCAATAAATTCAGATCCTTCTGAACGATTTGTTATGCCGACTCTACTAATTACTCGAATAACATTTAGATTAGCAAAAATAGATTTAAGTATTAAAACAAAAACAGCATTTTTAAAAGAAAATAAGTATACATATTTCAGATATCTTCTTAGAAAATCTTTATAGCAATCATGCATCTTGCTTAAAGATAATTTGCCAATATTAAAAAATTCTCAATCGCTTGTACAATATGCTTCGGTATTGTCTCAAACTCTGTGATCTTTTTTTATTAGTCTTATTATAGTTCTTTTTGTAAAAAAACATGAAATTGCTGAAAGAAAAAGAAAATCATGTGGATCACTATCAATTCCATTAAATTTAATATCAATTAAAAGAAACACAATATTTTTAGTATCAATTGTGATGGGAATTTCTTTTTGTTGTTAGAAAATTTGGTTATCTCATGTTTTGGGCTCATTTTGTAAATGCCTAAATATGATTTCAAAGCTTTATAAAATTCTTCATTCTGCATATATAATTTCTTATGTTTGGGATCATGAAATTAGTACAGAAAGATGGTACATGGAAAATGCTAATCCTGCTAACAAACTTGAAACTACAAGTAATATCTATAATTTATTAGTTATTAATAATATTGATATAAAAGAAAAAACATTCACATATGAAAATATTTATGATACTGCATAACAAACTGCACATACTACTCTACAAATTACATTCCAGTTTAAACTTCCTTTAAATTTGCCTAATAATTCTTCAGTCTTTTTTCTGAACAATCAAACCAAATTATGATTGGGTTATCAATGATTACAGATAATCTAAATAAAAATTATGATCAAATTTTTGAAGAACTGTTTTTGGAAAAGAAAAATAAATTTGATATTAGTGATATTCATCAAAAGGTTATTGAAACTGTTAAAATAGGATGCAAATTTGATAAACTAAAGATAGTAATTCTAAAATCTAGTCTGGTACCAAATTCTAATAAAAATGCATATGAGACATGTAATATGTTTTTAAATGATGTAACAAATACAGGAGTTAATATAATTGATATTGCATGTGATGAAACTATTTTTTGAAGACTTAAAAATTATGAAAATAAAGATCTTACTACTAATATTATTCTTGAACAGTGGCATATTTCAAAAAACATGTACTAAACCTTACTTGCAGCCTTTTTTGATTATGGAATTTTTAATATAACATTGCAACTTGGTGTTCAATATTTAGAAAATTTAAAGAAAGGTTTGGATTATCATGCAACATATACAGTTCTTAAGCTAATCTGGGCAACAATCAAAATTGCAATTTACCGTCATCTACAAGATACGAATAAAACTATTGATAACATTAAAAATAGGTCTAATAATATTTTAAAAGTTTGATTAAATTATTATCGATAGACAGGTTATTAGAAAGCATACAAAATTGAAATTCGAAGAGAAAATTTCAATTTACAAATTGCATATCTTACTGCATTTGCATCATTTTTTCCAGTTACTGACAAATTTAAATATACAAAATCAGTCATTAATTTTTTAGAAAAATTACATAAAAACACAACTTCAAAAACGACTATATCAAGTACTATCTATTAATATTATATGTAAAGAACATTATCTAACATATGATGAAACTTTAAAAACATATGATGTTAAATCTGTTAAAGAGATGATGACAAAAAAATCTGAAAATGAGAAAAACTTACACTAACAAATACAAGAAAACCAAGATAAAATTAAACAACTATCAGTTCTTGATAAATTTGTTAACTAAGTAATAGATATTGATGATTGTGTTGTATCAAATTGACTTAAACAAACATGGACTTTAAGTAAACAGATATATAATGCATTTCAAAATCCAGATCCCAATAGTCATTCTCTTTTTGATTACACAACCCAAAATATTACAAAAGGATTCTTCAATATGGAAACTTGTTATCAACATGGAATAGAATGTATGCAAAACCTTCTTGCAGAAGAAGTTTACTTGACTAAAAAAAAAAAATCAAAGAGAAGAGGAATTAAAAACTTGATTAAGGATTCTATAATGACTTTAAAGCAACAAAAAAAGAAATGAAAAAATACTCAAAATGAGGATGATACTCAAAGTAAAGATAATGCTCAAAATGATAACGATACTCAAGATGAAGACGAATAAATAGTGTAATAAATCTTTTTTGTTTCACAGCCCAGATTTCATCTAAAAAAAAAGATATATACTTTATTATATACTATATTTATCTAAAATACAAAATCTTCTATTACTATACTTATCTTTGAACCAATTGTATTATCATTGTTGCAATTACAACTCTAAACCTAAATAAATAAAAAAACGTAGTACCGAAATTGCTTCAAAAGAACTTTTTATATGTAATATTAAGCGATCTACTTACTATAAAACTGTTTTTCTTAAATTTCGCAGTAAAGTTTATAATTTACTGACCTTTCGAACATGCATTTTGTCGAAAGATCTAACGTTGGCGCATCTAATGAATCATTAATTCTGTTAAAAAGTTGCAAGCTTGAAAAGAATCTTCCAAAAGTATATAAAATAATTACCTACTTTCGAAGGCATTATATTCTATGTAGAGAAATTTATACGTTGTATTTTTTATAGCATTCGATTCGTAAAAACTTCAGTAATAAACTTTTTTAGAAGTATTTTACATATTTTAACTACAGGTTTAAAAAAAATTTCAAAAGTGTGAATTTGTCGATTTGTGTAATTTATGAAAATCATATGATAAAAATCGTGATGTGACAAATCGTGCGACTGATTAGATAATATGTGTAATAATCAAATAGAAATCGCAGAAGGTGAAGTGAATAGAGAATACAATGAAGTAGCAATTCCTTATACTGGTACTCTTCCTGTTCAGTGATCGTGGATAAAATAAATAGTATAATAGATAACATACGCGGTAACGGTCGAAAAGATAATGTCAGTTGAGGATTGTCTTAAAATTGAACAAGGAGCTAAATAGCTTAACTAATAACATTCTAGGGATGGAAAATGCAATAAAGAGACTGTTATTTCGTCTACAAGTACGCCTAACCCGTTATTCCGATAGAAGTGATATAAAAAGCAAAATACGTGGTTATACATATGTATAAATAAATTCTATATATTATTATGCTAGACATTTGCAGGTTCAAAATTCTGAAGGACCTTCAGATCTACAGGATTAGGTGTAACACACATCTTCGTTGTTGGTTAAACGTCAAATAGTACGTAGAATTATGATCTCATATATAATACATATAATAAAGCTATCTTAAATGTAGACCACAAATGAATAAAGTAGGACCTACTTATTACTTCAAAAAATAAATGTGTTTTTTATAAAAAAAACCTCATCTGAACTTATTTAATTCAAAGATCTCTACATGTTTCTTCATATTAAGTAAAGCTTCGAATGTTGTAATATATTTATTTTCTTAAACAAGTTAGCTACGTACGTTTTTGTGAGTTAATTAGAAACTTTAACATATATACCGTAAAGGGTAATATATCAGATTTCCAACAAATTAGACCCGGGCGCAAATTACGGAATCTACATTAATCAAACCTGATTTCTCAGCTATATACTAGACCCAGGGTTAATTATAAGTTTTAAAATTGGTGGAATGTAAGAGATCCAGGTTTTGTATATGACCCTTTACGGTATTTATTATTCATTACTATTTTCCTTCTTAAGAACTGTCCCTAAGTGAAAGTATACCCAAGTAGAGAGATGCTTAAAGCAAGAGTTTTCTGTAGTATTATGATCGGCAGTAACATTAAAAAAAAAAAATATTAGGGGGTAAATAAAATTGACCAATCACGAGAAAGTTAGCCTATATACTACTAGCTAAAGCAATCTTAACCAACCATAATCAAAAATCTAATGTGATACAGCCATCGATAATTTTTTTTTTTTTATTCTTCGCAATTCATCTTTTTAACGATTCGGGACCAACTTAAAAAGTAACAATGCTAAAGAATGTTGCGCGTGCTTCTTTACCTTTGGCTACTACATTAGCACGAAGGGCGGTGCCTGTTGTATGTGTTTTTAAGCGGATATTAAAGTTTTGCCTTACTTGTTTGAAGAGTTTTTAGAAAAGTTAAAAAAAATGGGTAAACCGAATAGTTATCGGCAGGCCATTATATATGAATAGAAAAGGTTTCGTAATTATCGATATCAATTAAGATGATGGGCATTTTATATGTAAACTACATTTAGGATAACTTAAGATGTTAACAATGATTATATGCTAAGAAAGTTGAATCGAGTTCATAAGATATAATCCAAACCATTTTGCACTAACAAGGTTGAATAATCATCATAGATTCGTGCCAACAATGTTGTATTAAATTTTGCCGTTCGAAGGTATGCAGCTGCTAAGCCCGGTATGTATCAAAACACACGAATACGCATGGTTTGGCAGAATAAATAATATCACAAAAGAAGGATCAGTCGATTAACGTAATGCAATGATCTTAATTAGAAAATAACAAATGGATTGATATAAACCTATTTATTCTATGTTAATAATAAGCCACATCTGAAGTTTCCTCTATTCTGGAACAACGCATCCTTGGTGTTACTGCCAACGTTGAAGTCCACGAGACTGGACGTGTCCTGTCAATCGGGGACGGTATCGCCCGTGTTTATGGTCTCAAAAATGTTCAAGCCGAAGAAATGGTGGAATTCTCTAGTGGTCTCAAGGCATGCTATTAAATATCCACCTATTCGCAGAATTGGATCGTAATTAAGATACCCAAATTTACTAAAGCATATCCAAGTTCTGATGTGTTCTAAATGCTTTTTTTGTTCTAGAGTAATATCTTTAAGGCAATATTATTAGTTAGAGTTGTAATAATTTACAAATATATGTCAATCACTATTAGTAAATTTGGGTTGTTGTGGCTCAATTCTGTAAAAAAATTGGTGGATACATATGTGATATTCAATATGCATTCTCTATAACCACGAAAGTTTAATCGTCTCATAAATGATTCACCGAATCGTGCAGGGTATGGCTCTCAACTTAGAACCCGACAATGTAGGTATTGTCGTATTCGGTAACGACAGATTAATCAAAGAAGGTGACACTGTAAAGCGCACAGGGCAAATTGTGGATGTGCCGGTTGGACCCGGCCTACTAGGTCGTGTCGTTGATGCTCTTGGTAATCCCATTGATGGCAAGGGACCAATCAAATCAGAAGAACGACGACGTGTTCAATTGAAAGCTCCTGGTATCTTACCTCGTCGTTCTGTTCACGAACCTATGCAGACTGGTATTAAATCAGTTGATGCTATGGTGCCAATTGGTCGTGGTCAACGTGAATTAATTATTGGTGACCGACAGACTGGTAAAACTGCAGTTGCACTTGATACTATTTTAAACCAAAAAAAGTGGAATGACGGTAATGATGAAAGTAAGAAACTATACTGTGTATATGTCGCCATTGGCCAAAAACGTTCGACGGTAGCTCAATTGGTTAAAACTCTTGAAGAAAACGGTAAATTGTTACAATTCGTCTTAATTAATAGAAGGTTTATCTTTTTTATCTTTTATCTATTCATTCTAACATATTAAAGGATGATATTCTTGTAGATGCATTGAAGTATTCTATTATTGTTGCTGCTACTGCTTCTGAAGCAGCGCCTCTTCAATATTTGGCTCCGTTCTCTGGATGCGCCATTGGTGAATGGTTCAGAGATAATGGCAAACATTCATTGATTATTTATGATGATTTGTCTAAGCAAGCCGTTGCTTACCGTCAAATGTCCTTACTGCTTCGTCGTCCTCCGGGTCGTGAGGCTTATCCTGGTGATGTATTCTACCTTCACTCCCGATTACTCGAACGTGCCGCCAAATTGAATCAGGACTTTGGCGCCGGATCTATGACCGCATTACCAATCATCGAAACACAGGGTGGTGATGTATCTGCCTATATTCCTACCAATGTTATTTCCATCACGGACGGACAAATTTTCTTGGAAGCTGAACTGTTCTTCAAAGGGTATGTATAAAGAAAATTTTGATGCATACCATTAAATAATACATATTTCTTAAATTTCAATAAACAATTTTTAAGCGTGCGACCTGCTATCAATGTTGGTATATCTGTAAGTACTTTTCATATGCAAATCATCATACGCTTTTTTATATCCTACTAACCGAAATTTAATTTTATAACAAATTAGGTAAGCCGTGTAGGCAGTGCTGCCCAAACAAAAGCTATGAAACAAGTTGCTGGGTCTCTCAAACTTTATTTAGCTCAATATCGTGAAGTCGCGGCTGTATGTTAATTCTTTTATCTCCTACCCACTCCCATCCATATACTTTTCATGTGCTTTCTCCTCTTAAAGAAAGGTCGTAATACATGAAACATTAAGTGGATGACAGCGTGTAACGATTTGTTTGTTTATTGCTGGCGCCTAAATGTAATAATATCTCATCTTTATTTCTAGTTTGCACAATTCGGTTCTGATTTAGATGCCTCAACACGCTTCTTACTGAACCGCGGCGAACGGCTGACTGAACTTTTAAAGGTTTATTATCAGTCAATTTTTTATTTTAACTGAAAACAGATCTTGATTGTGTTGTTGATATATATATAATATTACATTCTTTTTACAGCAACCTCAATATAAACCCCTTCCTACAGAACACCAAGTACCGTTAGTATTTGCAGGTGTTCACGGATTTTTAGACAAGATAGAAAGTAAACGGGTGACAGAATTTGAAGCTATGTTCATTCCACATCTGGTGTCAAATCATCCCGACGTATTAGATACAATCAACAAGGAAGGAGTAATCTCCGAAGCCACTGACAAAAAATTACGTGAAATCTTGACCGAATTTTTGAAGTCTTTTTAATAGAAGATTTAGACATAACTATCTTTTCGGCTTTATTGTTGGAATTAGTAAATAAAATACCACAAAACAATTAATCACTAATAGTTTCAATGTAATGGACTTTTGGTTTGTAAATAATTGAACTAACATCGAATAATAGCTGTAATGAATATCCCATTTATATTTAAGAAGCTTCAATAGTTTGCGTAGAAACTTTTTATCTCCAATTATATAAATTATATACCAAAGTTTTATGAAAACGAGAGTCGATTACACCGCATATGTAACATTAACATGAATTATAGACACAGCATTAATGATGGGATTGGGATCTAACTCGAGCTCCGCACAAAACATGTCAATTATACAAAATCCTACTAACATTAACGAAGACAGTTGCTACGTAAAGAATTTCCTTTTTGGTAACAAAAAATTAATTTCCCGCCAAAATTAATAAATCTGAAGATCATCGGCCAAAATTACTTTAATGCAGGCCGAGGTGTTGTGCATCATGGCTTAATAGTGTTTATACGTATTAAAAAAAATTGTTCAATATAAAGACAGGGTAACCTAAGAATAAAACTTCCGGTTTTTAGGTTATCTTTTTGATGCAGATTTACGTTATTTTTTCACGTTTTACGATGTAATCATGTTTTATTCAAATTAAAACTCAGTCGATGACTCCCTACTTATCATGATCATAAATTGCCAGATGACACCAAGCCTACCGAATAATTGATTGTGGGGCAATTTTTCAAACTCAATTAATTAATTGCAATTTTATACAATCATGTAATTCGTATATTATACGTATTAATTTAGAGAATTACTATTCGCACCATGGATTTTTGCTATTCGCACCATGGTAACTAACACTATGAAAATCTACTTACCCTAACTTTAACTAATTCTGGTGCGAATAGCAAAAATCTATGGTGCGAATAGTAGTTCTCTTAATTTATTGTATAAATATTAGTAATGTAATCACTTAAATTAAATAGAATATATTATCTTAATTTATCTATAAACTAGTAAAAAGAACTTATTTACAAAATTAGTAAACATTATGTTTTTTACTATATATCTCTTTAAACAAAATTTACATTATCTTGATATTATATTTAAAGAACTCATTTCTAAATCTTTAATTAATACTATATAAAACTTTAATATTTTATATAAATTAGTCTTACAAACAATTATTACTATTCTGCTTAAAGTTAATGAACTTTCTTATGAACAAATATAGAAACTATATTATATAAACTTTGTTAACTAAAAACAACAAAAATTTAAATTGCTTTATTTTAAACTTTTATTTCAATCAAATTAAAGTAATAAAAGAAATCTTAATTATAAAAGTTATACTTATTTTTGTCTATTTGGGTTACTTGACTAACTACACTCCAATTCTAATATCTGTTTACCTATTGATTATATTATTTATAAAATTAATATTTGGACTATTCTTTAGATCAAATACAATATTTCTTATAATAATATTTTAAACTTACAAATCTAGATGAGTTTTAATTATTTTAATAGGTTTAAATTACAAATAAATATATTTAAACTCTTATTCTTGAATGTAGTTTTTTTTTATTTGTATTTAAAACAATAGTTATATAATTAACAGTTTAATAATCTAATTATAATTGCAAATATTAGTTTTAGCTATAATATTTATATAAAAAATTATTTTTTGTACATAGTAGTTTTATGTAGTTATTAACTTTTAAACTATCAATAAAGATATAAGCAAGGTCTCATCTTAATACTAAAAAAAAAGAAACATTTAACAAATAATAAAAATAATTTTAAAAAAAAAAAATAAATACAAATTACTATTATATATAACTTTAATTATATATTAAACAATATATTAGATAGGTAGAATTTATAAACAACAAGTTTTAAAAATTTATTAATCTTTAATTAAATAAAAAAACAAGACTTTTGTAATATATATAAAGATATATATTTAATAAATTAAAAATATATATGATCTAATGAAGAAGTTGCAACAAGAATAAACTATATATGAATATCAGATAAACTAGTTTCAGATTTGTAAAAAACAAAGATTAAATAATAAAAAAAATTATAAAAATTAATTATAAGATTATAATAACAGAAATATAAATTAAGATATAATAACAAAAAATAGCAAAACAGAGATTAGAAGAAAAAGACAGACAAGAACATTATATTTATATAATTAAACAAAAGCAGAAGACTGAAAAAACTATAAACAAAAGTTACAAAAATAACATAAAGTAAAAGAAACTCTAAAGAACATTCAAAGAAAAGAATAAGTTAAGAAAAAATAAGCAAACAATATAAATAATATATAAGATATAATAAAAAAAGCAATTATTATAGCAGTAAGTAAACATATATCAAAATATATATATATAATACAATAACAAATAGAAAAAGTAATTAAAAAAAATAGTGTCAAGAAAAAACATTGAAGAACTATAAAGATTAATTAAATATGCAAAGACAAAAAAGATCAAGAAATAATAAAAAAAAAAGAAGCAAGATAAATAAACAAATAAAAGCACTAAGCAAAAAAATATATGCAAAATACCAAAATTACAAATACAAATATAGCAGAATATTACAAAAAACAATTTAAAAAAAGAAGTACTAAATTAGAAAAGATGTTAAAAAAATAAAAGAAAATATATAAGATATAAGAAAACATTAAAAAAATAATATACAAAAGTAGAGATCTGTATTAAGTCTTTTAGCCCAGTCTAGTCTGACTTATTTTGCAAATTTTTGTAAACTAAATCAGGTCTGAAGCAAATTTTATAATTGCAGATTAGACCAAACTAAAAATTTTTAAATTTATATAATAAAATTTGTAAATTAGACTAAACTAAGCTAGGTTGTATCAAACTAAAAAAAAATTTTAATATATACAGACAAGGCCAGACAGACAAAAAAATTTTAACTCTAAATATAGGCTAAATTAGGCTACAAAATAGGCAATTTACAGGCCTCTATACAGAAGTTAAAAAAAAAATTAAAGAGAAAGAATAAGAATAAATACTAAGAAAATTAAAAATAAAAACAGTTTCTGATATATCAGATATAAGTTATATCTTAATTAAATAAATAAAAAAAAGAGGATGGCGATCCTAGTGTAGTGGTTGGGTTGTCATCCTCCAAGTGGCAGGTCTAAGGTTCAAATCCCA
>CAJVQA010005470.1:0-16109 GCA_910591915.1 Cetraspora pellucida | reverse complement strand
TAACTGCAAGTGTTGGCTTCAGTCATAGCATATATACATGTAACTATTTTAAATTATTAATAAAGATATAAGCAAGGTCTTATCTTAATACCAAAAAAAAAAAAAAATTAGAAAAATTATATACAAGAGTTACAGAATTAGTTAGAAATAAAAAAGGTTCTAAAAAACATATACAAAAAAGAACAAAACAAAAAAAGAAAAGCAGAGAAAATAAACAATATATAGGATATAATAGAAGAAGCTATTATTACAGCAGCAAATAAACACATATTCAAAAAAAAGTATACAACACAATAATAAACAGAAAAAGAAGTTAGAGAGAACAGCAACAAGAAAAAAACATTGTCAAGTTACAAAAATTAATCAAATATGCAAAAGCTAAAAGAATCCAAATAGTGATAGAAGAGGAAAGAAGTGAAATAAATAAACAATTAAAGATACTAGACAAGAAAATCAGTGCAAAACTACCAAAACTGCAAAGACAATAATCAAATATATAGATAGAAGATATGAAAGATTAAAAAAAGCTATTATTAAAAAGAAAAAAGAAAGACTTGAAGTAAATACAAAGAAAACAAATAAAAGAGAATATAGATAAAAGATATGAAATAATCAAAACAGATTAGAGAAAGATAATAGTAAGTTTTTTGAATAGACCTTATAAGAAAATAGTACTTAACAGATTTATCAAACAGATAGAAGAAAAAATAAATCTGCTAACAAGCTTAGAAGATGTTAGAGTAGGAGTAGCAAAATACTACAAAAAACAATTTAGAAAAAGAAACATAAAATTAGAAGAGATGTCAAGAGAGTAGAAGAAAATATATAAACTATGAGAAAACATTAAAAAAAATAGTACACAGAAGTTAAAAAAGAAATTAAGAAAAAAGAATAGTAAGAAGTATTAAGAGAACTGAAAACAGGAACAGCTTCAGACATATTAGGTATAAGTTATATCCTAATAAAGTGAATAAGAAAGAAAACACAAAAAGTATTTAGAAGCTTTGTAGATCTATATTTAGAAGTAGTGAAGATATCAACTAAATGAAAGATAATGCAAGTTTATTCAATATCTAAAAATGTTAAGTAAAAATATAGTTTAAACAACATTCAACTAATAGCACTAATAGAAATATTTAGAAAAGTTATAAAAAAAGTGATAACAAAAAGGCTTGCCAAAGTGTTTACAGAAAAAGAAATATTCAAAGAATCAAACTATGCAGGCCTATCAGACAACTCAACAGAACAACCAATACATATTCTTAATATAATAATGGAAGAAGTAAAAGAAAAAAGTAAAGAAGTATAAATACTTTTGCAAGATATAAAAAAAAGCATTTGACTCAGTCTTACTTAAGAGTCTGGAACTAGTACTACAAAAAGTTAAAGTGACTAAAAGAACAATAAAATATATTTTAAATCTGTTTTATAAAAAACAACTAAAAATTATTACAACTTATAGCCTAACAAAAGAGATAATAGCAGAAGATAGCATAAATCAAGGTAAGTAATATCTGAATTAATATGGCAACTTTTTTACAATCCACTGTTAGAGAAAGTACAAGAAGATAAAAACTTAGGATATATAGTAGAACAGCAAATCAAAAAAGGCATGCAATGCAGCAATACTACAAAGTACTGCCAAGTAGCCATTGCATATGCAGACAATACAACATGAATTGCAAATAGAAAAAAACAACTAATAGAAATATTAAAACTGGAAGAAGAATTTTTTAAAATAAATAACATAGAAATAAATAGATTTAAATTAAAGTTGTTAATAATAAATATAAAAGTAAAAAAAGAAGAAAGAGAAGTAATCTTTGAAGAAAGCAAGATAACAGAAGAAATAGAGAACAAAATAGTCTGCTTACTAGAAATATAGCTAAATAATAGAATAAGTAAAATGCTAGTAAAAAAGAAAGCTAAAGAAATAATTAGCCAAATAATAAGAGATTTTAGATACAAAAAAATAACAATAAGTCAGATTGCATATATAAACAATATAGTAATAATACTAAAATTAAGTTATAAGTTATACCTAACAAAATTGTTAAAAAGAAGTATAAGCAAAATATACTAACTAATAATAAGCTTAGTGAAGCAAAAGAGCAGTCTACAAAGAATATTAGAAAACTATATAATGGAATACAAAGATCTTGAAAACTGTAGAACATTATAACAAAAATTAATAATAAAATAAATAAGTAACCTATTAGTAAGACTAAACAAACAAGATAGTCTTGAACGATTAACAAAACTAAAAATAACATAAGGCTACCAAAGAGCAGATTTAACAAAAGATATATAGAAAATAAAAAAGATGTCAGAAAATATAAAAAGTTAGAAAAGTATTTTAGCTTATCTAACATTACTAAAAGCAAGAAAGCTTAATATAAATATAAAAACAAAAGATAATTTATAAACAATGTTTGAATATAAAATTAAAATAAGAGAACTCATGGATATATAGTTACCAAAAAGAAGTAGTACTAGAATAAATAAAATAGGCTTAATATATCTAAATCAGCTGCTAAATACAAAAAAAAAAAGTTAATTATATAGTAGTAGCTAAAAAGTTATTAAGGTCTATTAAGTAAAAAGAAAAAAGCAGAATAGTTCAAAGTGATAAAACTAAAAGTGCTTAATAGACCAGAAAACAGAGAAGTTAAAAGTCAATTTAGAACAAATAGGCAAAATACTCAAGCAATACAAATAAGATAAAAATATATTTTAGAAGATAAAAGAATAAAAGAATAAATAGTACATAGTGCATAGAACTATCAGCAATTAAAAAAGATAGTCAAGAAAAAAAAGAAAAAAATATTAATAAAATATTGGCAAATACAGAGTAAAGAAAATAAATTAGTTATAAAAATTAACAAATATAAAAGTTATATAAAAAAAGAAGAACTCTAAGAAGATAGCTGCTAGCAATAAATAAGAATAAACAACAGAATCAATATAATTTCAGATGCATTGATAAAAAAAGGCAGCAACAAGATTAAGATAGCAATAGATCAAATAACAAAATAATAAAGACAAACAAACTAGTAATTGAAAAACAGAAACTCAAAAGACTAAATATAATAAAAGAGCTAAAAGTAGAAATAATCAAATAACAAAAATTAAAAGTTAGCATTAGTCAAAAAAATAATAGAAGTTTTAAAAAGGAATATAATGAAAAACAAAAACAAATATATAATATATACAGATAAAGTAGCAAACTTGAAAACTAAAAAAAATACAAGAAGTAGAAATAGTATAGGTATAGAGTAAGTTCAAACAGATGAAACACAAAATAACTAGAAGAAAAGTTAGCATTAGGTCTAGAAAGATAGCAAACATTAACAATAGCTAAGTTAATAGTGATATAGGCAGCAATTTTAACAATACCAAGAGAAAAGCAAGTAAAAATATATACAGATAGCAATGTTGCAATAAGAAATATTAGTAAAAGTTTAAAACAAGTATGCAGAAATAAGATTCTTAAAAAGAAGAACACAATATAGATAATGAAAATTAGAGAATTTATTATAACAAAGAACATTTAGATAGAGTTTGTTAAAGTTAAAAGCTATAATAAAGATAGATAGAATAATAAAGCTAATAGTCTAGCAAAAAAAAGTGCAACAAGTAAAGTGATAATATAGGCTAAAAAAGTTAGTTGCAAAGAGATAAAGTACTGCTTAAAGTAGAAAAACAAATATACTAACATATTAGCAAGACTGTTATACAAATTAATAATAAATACAAAATTAGAAGCAAAATAGAAAGAAACAAAAACAATTAGAAGATTAAAACCAAAAACAAAAATTATGATTTATAATTGAACATACTTTTAAAAAAGACTGAAGATATTTAAAAAAGTACATTGTATAACAAGAAAAAGTAGTAACAAAAAAAGTATATTTATAAAGTACATAATTAATAAACTTCTAACCTTAGAAGAACTTAAAAAAAGAAGACCAGATGTATATACAACAACAAAGTGCCAAGTATGCTAAGATAAAACAAAAAAAACACAAGCATATTTGGCAGCATGTAAGAGTTAAAGAAATCTTTGAAAAAGAATCCAAAAAGTAACTATTACAACAGTTTAAAAGGGGTTAAAAGAAGAAGAAAAAGTTTGGATTATTTTATATATATTATATATAGCACTCTTTAAAAAAACAAAAGCAAATAAAATTAAAATAAAAAAGGCACTAATTAAAGATCTTATTTTAAAAGAAATACAAAACAGATTAAGGCAGCTCCTAAGCACAAAATCAAGGCAATAGTTTATAAATATAATAGCAAGAATGGCCTGAAACATATTTTATAAACAAGTATAAAGAATTTGATATAAAAAAATCAATGAATAAAGGAGTGTGGTGACCTAGTGAAGTGGTCAGGTTGTCAACCCCCCAAGTGGTAGGTTGGGTGTTCAAATCCCATCGACAGTGAAAATTTGGATAATTACCTATATAATATTCGTATTATGGCAACTATTACTAATGATTGGGTTAGGATATCTGTAATGGCAGTCGCACCAGCATGACTGGCAGGTCATGGGGCATCTGTGCAATGTTGAAGTTATACGGAGGAATGCAAACTGACAAATCGGGCGGTGCAACACTAGATAAGTCCTTGTGGCTATGTAAATTTATTGAAATTGGGTAACAAGAAGTCCATTTGGAAAAACCCGAGTAGAGAGGTAGCTGGATCTTCGATGGCCCTACTGTAAAGGCTAGGCTGGGAAAACAGATACCAAGGTCATAGTACCCAGTTGTAGTAGCCGGACGGGCAAGAACCTTCAGGTTGGGGGTCCCAGTGGTACCACCAACCAGACTGCTAGAATGAATCTGAGGAAAAGGATACCAGGCTAACCCGATATACCAATGTACTAGTCGTAGTCCTACACAGGCTATCTGGATTGGAAGTTTAGTAAAAAGGCTGGACAAAAGGCAGGGATATACTAAAGTACTGGGGTTATGCTGTGAAGTAGATGCTAGGGTCTAAGTGAACTCTACAAGGACATAGTGGTTTAATGGTTAGCCCTGACCGCAAGTGTTAGTTCTACCATAGTGATACCTAGGTTAGCTATAAAAATAGGTACAGAAGGCTCTGGGGGGTTTACCTTGAGGATAAATTAGTTCTAAGGTTGAGGACAATGATCTGGTACATCAGTGATGACCAGTAATATTAACACAGGTTACAGGTTCAGAGAGTTTAAAGTGGAACATCCAAGCAGGGATGTTAGATACGGCAATTGGTGAGGAACCTTTGGGTGGACTCCTTAAATAGGTAATATAGAAAAGTTACATGTGTAGCCAATTGTATGCTCTCCTGTAGTGGTTCATTGAATTACAATGCCAACAAGTAATTAATAAAAATCTAAAGACCAAAGAGGTTACCTTAATACCAAAAAAAAAAAATATATATTTTTATTTTTTTTAATAATAATTTTGTTATTATAATATAGAAGTAACCAGAATTTAGATTTATAAACTTTAATAATATAATAAATATAAGAATTATAATTAAGATAATTAATAATATGATAGAATATTTTGATAATAAAAGTATACTATAATTATATTTTTTAAATAAGAGAATCAAGAAAATTTTTGATCTTTAGATAGATATAACAGTCTTGGTAAAAAATGTTTTCTAAGTAAGATGCTATTATTTATTATACAAAGTTGTTTAAGATATATAATATTTAATTATCTAAGTTGCTTTTTAAAAATAGAATATTTTGGATATTATAACAGAATTAACTCTAGTAACTGGCTATTATATAAGATCAGATTAAGTTTGAATTAACTAAAATGATTAAACCAAAATAATTAAACTAAAATAAATAAGAAATTAAAAAATTTTAAAATTTAATAAATATCTGTTAGAACTATTAATAGTAAGTTTGGGCAAACATTGACAATAGCTGAGTTAGTAGCAATATAGGCTGTAATTTTAATGATACTAAAAGAAAAGCAAGTAAAAATATATATGAATAGTATTACAGCAATAAGAAACATTAGTAAAGGTTTAGAACAAGTATGCAGAAATAAGATTCTCAAAAAGAAGAATATAATTTAGGTAATGAAAATTAAAGAGCTTATTAGAATAAAGAACATTCAGATAGAGTTTGTTAAAATTAAGAGTCATAGTAAAAATAAATAAAATGATAAAGCTAATAGTCTAGCAAAAAAAAATACAATAAGTAAAAAGATAATACAGGTTAAAAAAGTCAGTTATAAAGAGATAAAGTACTATTTAGAGTGGGAAAACAAACATACTGATATATTAGCAAGACTGCTAAGTAAATTGATAACAAATATAAAATTAGGATTAGAATGGAAAGAAACAAAAGTAATTAGAAGATTAGAACTAGATATAGAAGTTATAATTTATGATTGAACATATTTTTGGAATAGACTGAGAATATCTAAAGGAGTATACTGTATAATAAAAAGAAGTAGTATCAGAAGAAGTATATTTTAAAGTACATAATAGATAAACTTTTAATCCTAGAAGAACTTAACAAAAAAAGATCAGATATATACACAACAATAGAGTGCCAAGTATATTAATATAAAATAAAAGAAATACAGACATATTTGGCAACATGTAAGAGACAAAAAAATCTGTAAAAAAGAATCTAAAAAGTGACTATTATAACAGTCTAGAAGAGATTAAAGGAAGAAGAAAAAGTTTGAGTCCTCCTATATATATTATATACAATACTTTTTGAAAAAACAGAAACAGAGAAAATTAAAATAAAAGAGGCACTAATTAAAGGTCTTATTTCAAAAGAAATACAAGAAAGATTAAGGTAGTTTCTAAATACAAGATCAAGATAGCAATTTATGAATAAATAGTAAGAATGACTTGAAACATATTTTATGAACAAGTATAGAGAATCTGATGTAAGAAGATCAATGAATAAGAGAAAAATAAAAGAATAATAGATAAAATAAAAAGAAGAAAAAGAAAAGTAAAGAAAGCATCAAGTAAAAAAAGAAAACTAATTAGTAAATAATAGAAGAAAGAAGAGAGAAAGCAAAAAAAAAAAAAAAAATAAGTTAAAAAAGAAATACAGAAACTAATTTTAGAGCTTGTCATAAAAGAAAAAATATCATTTCATTATGAATTTTAAGTAGTCAGACAAGTGACTTACTTCTACTTAAAGTAATACAGCAAGTTGCATTTAGATATTATTAGGATGGCTGAGTAATGCTGGATTTAATTGTTAAGAATATTTATATAATTGCAAAAATAATTTCAAAATCTTAATAAAACACTAGCATAACTGTTTAAGGAAAAAAAAAATAGTAAGTTTAAAATAGTGTAATATACTAGTAAGAACTGTAAATTATTTTATAACTGTTAGAGTCTAATGCAAATTATAATATCAAGAAGATTAGAATTGTTAATTTATAACAAATAGTTAAAGATATAATGCTAAAGTTAAATATTCCAAATAATATATATATATATATATATTTTTAATTTTAAGCAGTTATATTAGTACTTTATTAAGATTCTTAAAACTATATACATATACAATTCTATAAAATTTTCTAATGTTTAAGTCTAGCATCACTTGGTTATTCTAATAATATCTAAATGCAATCTGTTACATTACCTCTATTAGAAATAAACTGCTTATCTAACTACTTAAAGCCATACTAAAAGGGTTTTTTCCTTTTGTAACAAGCATGTTAATTGTCTTTCAGATTTCTGTTTTTATCTGATTTGTCTTTTCTATTTTTTTTTTCTTTTTCTTTTTTAACTTGTTTATATTTTTTATCTTTTCTCTTGACCAAAATTTTAAAACATGCTTCAAAAAGCATGCTTTTGTAAAAAGCATGTTTTAAAAATGTTTTTTATATATATAAATTTTAATTTCAAAAAAAGTAAATGATTGCTTAAATAGATAACACTAAAATAACATATATACTTATACACAATTAAATGTATTATTGCATAATACAGTAATAAAAGAATTTACTTAAAATGATCTACATGTACGTAACACATGATTATCTTTCTGTGAACAAATAAGCGTTATATCTTGAATTCAATTAGAAGATGAAATTTTTTGGTAATGCTAAACCACCGAGATCATATGTTCTTGATATAAAAAAATCCGCTAAAAGGTTTGTACAATACATACATACGAACTATACAACATATTTATTGATCATTAATTTAATTAAATTTAATTTAACCAAATTTACATGTACAGTTTATAGTTAATTACATATTGAACAATAAGAATTCATGGTTTAAAATGGTTTACAAACAAGTGAAGGGACAGGATGGATCTTATAAAATTCTATGACCTCCTTGGATTTATCCGCTGTATTCTCAGGAGTAAGTCCGAATTTTTTATACAATTCTTTGTAAGGTCCGGAAGAGCCAAAAGATTTCATACCTAAATTTACGTGTGCGTACTTAGACCAACCGAAAGTAGAAAGTGCCTCAATACTTAAAACAGGGATGCCATCGGGGAAGACTGACAATTTGTACTCCAAACTTTGTTCATCGAAAAGTTCAAAGGATGGTAAAGACACAACACGTGCCTTAATACCGTCTTTTTCTAATAATTTGGCTGCATCAACAGCGATCGAAACTTCTGTACCAGTTCCCGTTAAGATAATTTGCGCTCCATCAACTTCTTTCAATACATATCCTCCTTTGAGTGTCTTTTCAACTGAAGAACCTTCTAAATTAGGGACATTATGACGAGAAAGTGCAATTACTGAAGGGCGTTCAGTGTTCTGAATCGCTGCCATATATACACCGGAAACCTCGTTTCCATCAGCAGGTCTAAGAAATAGAAGGTTTGGTAATGCACGGAGACCAGCTGCAGTTTCAATAGGTTGATGAGTTGGCCCATCTTCTCCTATAATATTAATGCATAAAAAAATTATAATGCTTATAAGCATTCAAATTTTTTAAAAATATATATACATATATATACGCACCTAAACCAATGGAATCATGAGTCATTACATAAATTACACGAAAACACGAAAGCGCTGATAAACGAACAGCTCCCAAAGCATAGCTAATAAAGTTTAAGAATGATCCTCCAAATGGAATTATACCTCCATAGGCAGTAAGGCCATTCATAGCAGCAGCCATGCCATGTTCACGAACCCCATATCTTACATACCGTCCACTATATGTACCCAACCCCGTGGAATCTGCTTGAAATTCGGTAGCAGTCTTCCATCGTGTTAAATTAGACCCTGTTAGATCTGCAGAGCCACCAATGAGCTCTGGAAGCACATCAGCAATTTTATTCAAAACTATCTCTGATGATTTTCTAGTGGCAACGGGAGGATCTGACGGGGTGTAGCGAGGTAAATGGTCAGTCCAATTGTCCGGTAATTTACAGGAGAACCTACGTTTTATTTCACTACCCTGGTGTAAACATGAATGAGACAATAGAATTAGTTACAATTTTATGAACAGGCTATCAATTAAATTTACACTGCTAGTACTTGTTATGTCGCCCAAATGGTTTGAGACTCCTTAATAAACCTGAGAGATAATATTTATCACAATTTCAAACTGTTTTGGCGAACATGATCAATCAGTACTATGTTATATTTCATTCTATAATACCTAGTCCAGTGCGTCAAGACTGTGGATCAAGTATTATTTGTCTTACCAATTCAGGATATTCTAGACAATACTTTTCCAAAAGTTGATTCCATTCTGCTTCTGCTTTAGCTCCTCTTTCACGAAAATGTTTACAGTAATCATAAACCTGAAAAATGATAAGTATTGGAAAAAAACAAAAAAAAAACAAAAGATAATAATAATACTAATAATAAACTATTATTAATGGAACTAACTTCATTCGGTACATGGAAGAATTTTTCAGGGTCGAATCCAAATTTTTTCTTTACTTCAACAATATCATCAGGAGCCAAGGGACTACCATGAACTTTTTCAGTACCTTGGTGCTTAGACCCAATACCAATAATGGTCTTGATTTTTATGATGGATGGTTTGTCAGTTACTTTCTTTGCTTGTTCAATAGCAGCAGCGATCCCATCTAAATCATTATCACCATCAGCTACATATTGCGTGTGCCAACCATAAGCCTCAAAGCGCTTTAACACATCTTCCGTAAAGCTCACGTTAGTGTCACCTATAAATTTTATTACAATATTTAATATTTGGGCATAATATTTGAGGGTGAGTCAATAGAAATCAAGCAATTTGTTTTTATTGAAATTTTTTTAAAGCTTTATATTAATAACTTAACAAAAACTTGATCAAATTTAATAAAATTTTTTAAATAAATTCTATAAGTTTGTAAAATTATTTAAAAAAAAATTATAAAATTTTATTAAGTTTTTGTTGAGTTATTAATTGCTTAAAATTTTAAAAAAATTTACTTTGAAAAAATTTGCTTGATTTCTATTGAATCAACCCATTTAATGACAATAGAACAAAATATAATTTAATTATACCATCAATGGTCACGTAATTGTCATCATAAAGTACAATTAAGTTTCCGAGCTGAAGATGGCTAAACAAAAGAATTAGATTAATCATAGTTATATTATACAAGAGGTGTCAGATAATTGATTACCCGGCAAGAGATGCCGCCTCGGAGGCAACGCCTTCTTGAAGACAACCGTCACCATTGATCACGTAAGTGTAGTTTGTGAACAAGTTGTAGCCTGGTTTATTAAAGGTAGCTGCAAAATGAGCTTGAGCCATTGCCAATCCAACAGAATTGGAAAAGCCTATGAACGATCAAGTGAACAATTAAAAAGTGAACTTATCACGATGATATTTAGAGATTAGATATTGTAATTTACCTTGTCCAAGAGGACCCGTAGATACTTCTATACCCGGTGTCATGTGAGATTCCGGATGCCCTGGAGTTCTAGAATGCAATGTATTTGTGATCAGATTGCACATTACAAAAATCATAGAAATTGACCTATATTTAACTCACTTGCTATCAGTTTGACGAAATTGTTTCAAGTCATCCATGGTGAGATCATATCCGAGTATATGAAGCAAAATGTATTGCAATGCACATCCATGTCCATTGGACAATACGAAACGATCTCGATTAGGCTAAGATAGCAAAATTGTCGAGAGTTCGATTAATAAATCAATTACCAAATTTTTAAATGAACATCACAAATTCACATTGATCAGGTGAAACGTATCATATCCCAAAAAAGGAGAATCTCTGCAACTTTTCATGAAACTGGTTCAATTTTGGGTATGAATCCGACAAACTTTTTTTGATCCGATCAAGGGTTTATTTGATTAGTTTCATAACTCGCATAATTACTTACCCATTTTGGATTTGCTGGGTTTGCAGTAATGAACCTTGAGAAAACAACGTGTGCCATTGGAGCGCATCCCATGGGTGCCCCTATCAAGCAGATAATCAAGAATAAGTGAAGTCAAACAGAATTACGTATACAAATACTAATCTTTGACGGGAGCTATTAAAAAACTAACCTGGATGCCCCGAGCTGGCTTTACGCACGACATCAGCGGCAAGAGTACGAATGGTGTTGACAGTGAGAAGATCAAGTGAATTGGTCATTTCTTAAAATTCGTTTACTGTTATGACAAATTTTCGATATTTATTTTTGAACTAGTGGCTTTGTGTTTACACCTGGCTTCTATGTTGACTATGATAATATGAACTTTATACTTACCAAGATGGAAAAAAAATTCGATAGAAATTGGTTACTCATGATGAATCATGCGTATATATATCAAAAATCAAAATCCGGAAATCTTATCTAAAAATTGCTGGTTTTTCATTTGACGATATACATGCCCTATACTCATCAAAAATGAGATGATTCTGAGAATTTTTATTGGCTTTTGATCACGTTTATCTGTTACAAAGTTTGAGATAAAACTATCGATATTTAACCTGAATTTGTAAGCCGTCTAACTTTAAAATTCAAGATATCCTAATTAAAATCTATAACAATCAAACCTAAAAAAGAACTATTATTTAAAAGTATGTATGTACAGTATATATTACTAATTTCAATTTATATTTTTAATCTAAAGATTATCATTAAAATGGATTAGTAATGATTCGACATTATCGTTATATAGTGTTTTTGGGTACATCCACTTTTTGGGCATCCGTACAGTCCGACTTTCGTCTAGCTTATAAATACATATCGATATAAGTGCGTGAGAGTGAAATCTGTAACTTGCATATAATGATTTACTACGCAAAAACCAATTCTGGACAATTTTAATTAATATATAATTTAAATTTGTCCGAGTCATGACACAGCATACAGCATACAGGGGAGTACTTTAGGTTTGCTATATAAATATCAACATAAGTTTAATTAAGGAATTCCTACGTACAGTACATGGTATCTAACTGATGCGACATATAAAAAAACCTAAACCTAGTTTCTAAAAATTAGCCTCGATTAATTGGGTCAATTTACTGCGGATAATAATAACTTTCGGTTAAGTTTTTCTCTCGAACCAATATAACAATTACCCGTTTACTTTTTTTTAAAAAATTATGTAATTATGTAATAATGGCATTTTTTCGATTCAGTTTATTTTATAGATAGTGGATTCTTAAATATGAATGAACTTAACTCGAATTTGACAAATGTAAAGCTATTGAAATATGTAAAACTGACGTTATTGTTGAATAGAGCACAATAAAAGCTATCGTTTAAAAAAAAAAAAATGATGTAAAAACAATTATATTCTTTGCTCAAAAAGTGTACCTTTATTAATTGTATCAAAAAAAATATTTCATATGGTACGAACTAAAATCAGGATTTAGACAAAAAAAATTTTCAAAAAAATATAGGCATTACCGAAAATAGTCATGATAGTGATAATTGACATTACTTTATCAAATTTGGTAGAGAGCCCACATACGTATAAAAAATTTATATTGACATTATTAGAAATAGTTATAGTAATAGCAATAGAAATTGATTTGCTAAATTCAATTTTTTTTTTTTTTGGTATTAAAGTGAAACCTTGCTCATATCTTTATTAATTTTTGTTGTACATATTAATATACTATATATTAAAGATATACTAAGATTGTAAAATACAAAATAAAAACTACATGCAAGAATTAAAACTCAGATGACTTTATCTGTGATCTAAACTGACTATGGTGGTCAAGATCCATTTAGATTTGTAATGTTAGAATATAATTGTAAGATGTGCTATAATTAATCCAGAGTGTTAATCATATATTGATTTTCCTAATAGCCTGTCCAATCAGTGAACAGGTATTAGAATGTAAGTGTAATTGATCTACTATTTCACATAGACATAAATATATATAGTTTGTATGTGATCTTTTGTGATGTCTAGTTTGTTGTGTTCATTGTAAGGTATTGTAATTATTAGAAGTTTGAAGAGATGTAATGTTATTATTTTTTTTCCAATTGGTGCTAAATTCAATTCTTACAATACTTATATATATATAATTAAAAAATATGCTCAAGAGTAATTACATCAACTTTAGTGTTTAAATAAATAAAATACTTTATTAAATATTAACAATACAGATAGTAATGAGTTATGCTTTAGAATTTTATTATTAAAAATAGGTCTAAAATTAGCAAAATTTTTTCAAAATTTTTGTAGTAAAAAGTTTATAATTTTGTCATCTAGATAATAATTATACTAAATTTAAAAAACTTTCTTTTTAAAAAATAGTAAATTAGATAAAAAAAAAAATACTAAACAAGATTTGATATATTAAAAACAGGTTATAAACTTTTTGGATTATCTAAATTAAAAATTTGAAAACAAAGTAAAAGTAAATTAAAGTATTAGGAATATGTTATAAAATTGTATTATACTAATTTTTTTTATATATTAGTTTGTATAATTTTACATATATCAAATTAAGTTTATTCAATTAAATTACAAATACTAATTTGGTTTATTTTTAAAACTTTAAACAAAAATATCTAAACAATTATTTAGCAAGTTTAATAAATTTTTTTTACTAATCTGTAAAATTAAATTAAAAAAATTAGCATATTTGTCTTGATAGTTTTATATTCAAAGTTTAATAAAAAATTAAAATAATTATCAAATTAAAACAGTAATACATTGTTTTTAAATTTTAATCAAAAATTTTTTAACAATTGTTTAAATAAATTTGATAAACTTATTTTATTTTATTTTTACAAATTAAAACTATTTATATAATTGCTAAGATATTTGTATTTAAAATTTGTAAATAAAAACTTTTATTAAATTAAAATAATAATAAAAAGACTTGCTAATTTTCATTCTAGATAATATCATCTGATTGTATAAAAACAAAGTAAAGAAAAAAAACCCCCCAAATAATTCAAAATATTATTATAAAACTATGCTTTGACTTTTAAACAAAAGTTTCTAGTATAAAATTTTACATATATTGAAATCCTTTAATCTAATCTAAAACAACCTTAACTTTAAATTTATTTACTTATAATAAAAATTTTATAATACCAGATAATATTATCTAAAATGAAAATTAGTTATAATTTAATAAGAATATTTTAATAATTATTTAAATAAATTTGACAGAATTTCTATTTTAATTTTACAAATCTGTAAAATTAAAGTAAAAAAAGGCTTATTAAACTTAGTTAAATAATTGTTTAAACATCTTTATTTTAAATTTTAAAAAAAAAATTAAAAAATATTACTATATTAAAATTCATAATTTAATTAACTAAGTTAAAATTAATATATATAAAATTATACAAAATAATATATAAATTTTTTTTTTAAGATATATAAAAATTTACTATTTATAAAATTAATAATTTAAAAAATAAAAAATTAATAATTAAAGAAAATAAATAACACATCAACTCTTTTTAATAATTATCTAAACCAAATCTTTCAAAAAGCTAAACTACAGAAAAATAATATAGTTAATATATTAAACTTTATAAAAACTTCTTTAAAGTATTGGGCATACATAGTAGATATTGAAATAAAGTTGAAAAAGAAGCTATCACTTTGTAATAATAGTTTAAAAGCATTTTGAAACTATAAAAAAAGTAGTTGATAAAAGTTATAAGTCTTTTATAAAATAAATAACAAAAATAGATATATTATTTCTATATAACTGTAAAATCTACAAAGAATATCCAAAAGGGTTAAGCACTTACAAAAGCTAAAGTTTGGTTCACCTTATGTCTTCATTTTTTTGAAAAAATTTTTGTAAAAAATAGATAATTCAGTTTATTTTTTCTAAAAGATTAATAAATAAAATATCAAAACAGTCAGCAGTATTTATTTTTTAATTAGAATTATATAAACAATATAGCAATACAAACATAACTTATACATGTGTCTTGAACTGCTAAAGTCTTGTAAAATACTGCTTCTAAACTAACCAGTAACCTATACTAACTCTTTACATTAAGTTAAAGTTTTATCTTATATAGTTTTTGTTAAATATTCCAAATAAATAGAAAAATAATAGAGTTAATTTTATTTAGTATAGTTTATAATTTTTAAAAACTTAACAAGATTCATAATTATAATTATTTGATAGTTTATAGCAAAAGTTGCTTATATTTTTTATTTTTTTTTTATTTTTTGTATTGTATCTTTTGTCATTTATTCTTATATCTTTATATTTTTTTTTATATTTAAGTTTTTTGTTTTTGTTTATTTCTTTACAAAAAGATATTATCAGATTGGCAACATATTATTATAAAGCAGTAGTCAGATGCAGCCTATAATATACTCTAATTTTTTATAAAGTTAGATAGTTAGTACAAGCAGATCACTTGTAGGACTTGTAGAAGTATCTACAAGATGCTGAACCAAAAGTTATCCCTTAGATTGTAGGCTAACACAAGCAAATTTGCTTGTATTTTTGTATTTTTTTAGCTCAGATCTACTTTTTTAAATTATTAAAATATATAAATAAAATTTGGTATAATAATATATGAAAATAAGGATTACTTTTTTGCAGTATTTATTTTTAAATTATAAGAAAAAAAATTAGGTTGCTTATAGACTAAAAATATACAATTTTAAAAAAAATTTTTAATAAAAAAATTTTTTAGTTTATCTATGATAAACTTTTTAAATTTTAA
>CAJVQA010005469.1:0-16111 GCA_910591915.1 Cetraspora pellucida | reverse complement strand
CCCGCTTCCTTCCCCTCCGCCTACAACCCTGCCCCCTCTTTGTTCTTTCTTTAGCTTCGTTCCTTTCGCCCCCCCCCCCCCCTCCCAAGAGTTCTAAAAGTGATGTTAACCGAAGAATCAACTTCGAACGGCCTTAATGGAAAATCTTACGAGAAATTGAACCTGAAATTACCTGCCGGAAAACGACGAGCCAATCAATAAACTATAAGTAACAATATTACCCAGATTCATTTTAAATTTAATATGTAATGCACACCTAATTTTCGATCCTGAATTTTTTTACTCAGTTTCCCAGGTATCCTATATCGATACCCACAGTACCATATTGTCGCGAAATAACGCACATGAGCGTTATTTATAATCATGGCTTGAATTAAGCTTAATTTAATCGTGACAATACGACAAGTACAATTTCATTAAAAGAAATTGCTTTGTTTAGACATGTATATTAGTGTTAGAGTTAGTATTCAGAACATTTATATAATAATATTTTACCATTAAGATTTTTAATTAGTGCGCAGAAACCGGTATAATTGTTAAATTTCGAGTTACATACGTATTTAAATAAAGATTGGAACCCAGTTAATCGTTTAAAAATTGCTCCGTAGTATCGGGTAAAATTAAGTTTGTTTTAGATCTAGAATTATTTTAATGCTGGCTGAGTTAAATGTTTATTACTGTTAGAGATGCTATCTGTTATCCGTTTTCATATTTAAAATTTAACGGATATTAGAATATCCGGATTTTTCGTTATAAAATTAGCCTAGCGGATTCGCCAGCCAATCTGATTTCAAGATCAAAAAAATCAAAACAACCAAAAAGATCGTTCCTAAATCAACATTTTGCATATGAAATTGCCCTTTGTACACTAACAAAAAGGTTTTCTTGCAAAATTTTTGTGTTAGGAAAAGCTCTTTCTAACTTAACTTAAATAACAAACTCCAATTCTAATTAAGCTGCAAAGAATTTTTTAAGGAAATTTATAAGTTGGTGATGAAAATTAATTGAATGTACTCATATGATTTGCTAAAGGAAACGTTTCATGATGAGTGCTGCCAAGGAAACCTTTACATTCAGGCTTTTAATCATATTTTTGTGTACAGTCGGTTTCCTGATTGCCGTCTATGGAGAATCTATCATCGGTTTTTTAATTATATTTTGTAACAAGCCATTACAAATATAATCGAAAGTCCGATGATGCATTTTCTCTAGACAGCAATCAGAAGGCAGACTGGTCACAAAATATAATTGAAAGCATTGATTTGAGTTTTCCCTTGGTAGCAATTATATGATATTAGAGTAATTAACAGCTTATTTGAAAACAGCTTGAGTGACAACACGAAATTGAGCCGTCTGAAACTGATAGAGCTATTGCTTGAATTACAGATAAACTCTGAATAACATTATAAAATGTTACACATGGCTAACGTTAAAAATGCGATACGTAATTCATATTTGAATTTGTATACTGCAATTAAGGAGTCACTTCTGGAGACATGACTCTGTACGATATCTTTATATGAAGAAACTTGATAGATATATAATAGCAGTACAAAACAAAATCTAAAATTTTGAAGTTAAAAAAAATCTAGTAAAAAGAAGAGCAAAAATAAAAAAAAAATTTTGATTTCTATGAATGCCAACGGCATCTTTTAGCGAGGTTTTTTTTTTAAAAAAAAGCAAAGAAAAAAAAAAAGAAAAAAAAAATTCTCAAAATGATAGTCTATAATATATTACAAAAGAACATTGGGATTTTGAGAAATATAATAAATTAAATCAAACTAATAATGTTTGTCTAATATATTCACTTATAGCTCTAAACATAGCTCTAATATAGATCTAAAATATATATGAATTAGGTTAACATTACTTTTAGAACTCCTGAGAAAGAGGGTGAACATATAAATAAATAAATATGGGCAATTTGATTGGACAATGAAAATAAGGTGATTGGTTGTTAATTTTTTCAGGGCTGGGGGTGATTTTAACCGAAAAATTAACTTAGAATGGTCTTAATAAATGCAAATTTAGAACATTACCATTTTATTTATTTTATGTATACCAGATACACAAATCCTTTCTATGATAAAAAGTTCCAAAAAAGATATATTATTAATGTTAAATTAGCTATAGTAGGAGATACGATCATTCTAGTTAGATAATGATGAGAAAATGGCTAAATTAAATAGTGAATTCTGTAGATTACAGTCAACTATTATAAGCTAATTTAAATTAAAGGATTATAAGAAAGAGAATTGTCCTTTTTACAAGATACAGTCACTAGATTCTAGGTTTTGAAATAACGAGTTCCACTTTCAAACTTGACTCAATTGGTCTTATTAGACTTTGAGTTAGGACCTCCCCTTTTCTGTGGACTGAATGTGCAATTGGCCTTATTAGACTTTGAGTTAGGACCTCTTCTTTTCTGTGGACTGAATGTGCAATCGACGTTTTTTTCACCGCATCGTTCACATAAATCACTGCTAGAAGGTTTGCATTTGACTTTTGACTTTTTACAATGATCACAAGCAGCGATGGTGTAGGTTCCTCTAGATCGCTTGTTCAAATTGGCATTAGGTTGAGTCAAGTTGGGTTGATCACAATTCACGTTAATTGGTGTCAATCCAGATTGATCAAAATTTATGTTAGATTGCGTCAAGTTAGGTTGATTACAATTCAGGTTAAATGGAGTCAAGCTAGCTTGATTATAAATGACGTTAGATGACGTCAAACGAGGTTGATTATAAATCACGTTAGATGACGTCAAACGAGATTGATTGCAAACCACGTTAGATGACGTCAAGCTGGATTGATTACAAATCACGTTAGATGACGTCAAGTCGGGTCGATTACATATGTTCGGTGGATTAACAGTTCTATTATAAGGAAGCACATTGTTTGGTTGATAATTTGTCTCTATTGCCGGAATATAAGACAAGGAGTTATTTCTTGAATGGGTTACTCTAGCAGTGGATGGTGATTGTCGGTTAACTGGTAATCGACGTCTTGGTACATTAGGCCACTTTTCTTCATATTTATCGTTGGCAGTATCTGCAATGTTTATATAGAATTGTTTCACAATTGGCGGTTCTTGCTTCCAAAGAAGTGTGACTATATATCTTTGATCAATTCCTAGTGAGCGAAGCTCTTTACAATAAATTTTGAAAGCAGTGTAAGGATAGTCTCCATTTTGCACTGAAACAAAGCTACTGACATCAATTGTATTTCTCGGAATGAATGAGGATTTTAAAGAACTATCAGTAATGTATGAAGTTGGGTCGAAATTTAATCCCACTGCGTTGGAATTAGATGGGTAATTAGACGAGTTTAAGTAACTGTCATCCATCTATTCATTTTATTTCAATGATAGTTGAAAAAGAGTAAATAAATATAAAAGGGTAAAGGGTTTGATATGTAGAAAGTTTTTCAGTCAGTATGGCTTTTATATAAATTGTATGGCATTTTCTATCATTATACTCAAAAAGGAAATTTTTATAGGGCATTTTATCGTGGAATCATAAAAATTTTTTTCAGATAGGTATGTACGTACTTACAAAACATTTTCCTTTTGGTTATCCCTGCATTCTGGAATTACACTAACATTATAATTCTGTTTTTGTAAAATTTGCACAACCCCACATTTGTCACCATGAAAGAAATAACTAACGCCCATGACACGATAAAAAAAAGGGGTGAATAGAATATAGTATTATTAATACTAAAAAAGGTAGGTTTATTGTTCTTTTGAACTGTTTAGCATGCAAATTTGAATGTTAAAGTTATTTAAAGACCTATCTTATGCATTTCCTCAAATTCATTATCTTATTTCTTAAGCTCGAATAAAAGCACACCACGTACATACTTGTTATATAATTCTTATCTTGAGAAATCTCCTCGAAAATTTATAAGATTGATTGCAATATACGTGTAATAATCTCTAAATCAAAATTTATGAAATATGCACATGAACAAATTTTTTCGTGCCATAATGCGCAAAAGTTACATTTTGGCTACTTCTGCATTTCTAAAATTTCTTTGACTGTGATACATATAATAATCGCATGATATTTAATATAAAAAAAGCAAAAAAAAAAAATTCAGGGTACGTTTAGATGTATCAAAAAAGTAGGTAATGATCGTAAGTTTTGTCCCTAATGTAGTGAATTTAGTGTCCTTAATTTTATCTCGTGATTTTAGTGACTAATTATCTGATTGGCTGGGCACGAAAATAATTTTCGTAAAATTGTGATATAATATAAAATCGGTCAAAAGATTCTTCATGGGCCAACTTCACAAAACTGACTTTGGGTAAGATGACTCATAAGGTCAGGTCGCACTGCATACTTGCATGAATTGCGTCATAGATTATGCTATGTGAGAATAACCATAGCGAATTAGAATAAGATTTTCATGAACAAATTTTTGTACGACTTTTGCTTACGCCAATGGTCCTAATACCCAAAACTCTCGCTATCATTTTTACCGATTTTTTTGGTGCATTTGTTTCACTGTATATCATTCTTAATTCTTTATTTCATTGTTTCTTTGATGTAGATTTGATGTAGTTAGTTTTATTGGTATATTATTTATTACAATTTTATATCGTTAAAACTTTCTTGGTAGCACATTAATATGATGCAATTATTTATTATGCTATTAAAATAGAAAGAATTACTTTCATGCTAATTTTGAACATTAGGATGCACACTTTAATTTCTATTTGAAGTGTATTAACTATGATATTAGTGTTTACAGATATATGTTGTGCGTCAAATTAAAATCATTATATGCACGACAAGACCAACAAAAAAATTAGGATATGATTCTTGCGAATTGGAAATCATTAAAGACGTGATGGTGTTAAGAGCTTTTTGTTGAAGAGATTAATTGAAGTGTCAGATTCGACTTGATTTTAGAATTTAAACGGTTATAAAATATGACATGAATATCAGTTCTAATATTGTTTATTTTTGTTGGGTTTATTTAATTTCAAGGGCTAAAGTTGCATTCAATAAACTTAATTGTTCCTTACATAATGACCCATGTAATGTAGCAACTTCCATACAATACTGCAATATAAATTAAAGTTTTTTATCATGTGGAACGTAAAATACCCAGATTCCAGGTACTTACTTTTTGCATTATTCTTAAATTGATCATTTTTACCATTATCTCCAGTCCTGTTTGCAACCGGTAACATAAAATATTATTCATTTTTTATTTTTTTTCGGCCCAAACTTGATTATTAAATACACATTACCTTTTTATTAAATAATTACAAAAATAATTAGTGTGCATTACTATTGTTCAGATCATAATTAATACATTTTTGAAATTTAAATTATTTCATGATCATTAATATACTGTAATGACACATTTATTCTAGAGCGTCTCAATGAAGTCTCTTCAAAAAGAAACATGTCATACCGTTTGAAATTATTTTTCTTTTTAAAAGAAAAAATATTGATGGTACGATTTGAAGGGTTATAAATCAATGAGGTACCTTGCAAAATCATTTATGGAATATTGAATATTATATATGAATTAGCAAATGAACATTTAAAGTTACAGGAAACAAAAAAAAAAAACTTTAAAATTGAATTCTTTATATAGACTTTCAACTCTTAATCATATGTTAAGTCTCCATAAATGAATGCCAAGATGCCAAGTACATCAGTTTCTGTAATCTAAGCTTATCAGAACTAACAATACTCAAAACTCTGCATATCAATATTCGCTAACCAGCGCGAATTTAATTCTAATACTTGAAAAGTTCGTAGTGTTTATAAATTCTAACTATAAGAATAATAATAAAATCTATATGTATATAGTACAATATTGTTTATAAAGTGTCGGAACCAATTCATAAATAATATAAAATAAATATGTCGTTTAAAGTTCATTCTAAGCTATGGCGATAAATTAAAAAAAATCGACTTGAAACGACCTAACATAGCATTATCGTAAAAATTGAGCTCTAGTTCACATGTCGTTTGTAAAACATCATCAATTCTCATCATTTTCTAAAGCAATGTCTTCTAAATTAAAGTTACCAGGCATCGGAATTAATTGGTTACTTGATGTTTCATAGTCGATCGAAGGGAATGTTGTGTAAGTCGTGAATTCCGGAGAATATGTCTGGTCCAATCTTTCTATGAGTGGTGTTGATCCCAAATATGCAAGATGTTGCAAATCTATTTCTGAACATTGTAATGAACTTTGTAATGAACTTTGTAACGAACTTTGTAATGAATTTTGTAATGTATCATTTGATGTACTTGAAGTGCTTGAACGAGCTATGATTTCTACTTCAATGTCTAATTTACGAACTTTTTGCATAAAATCATTTCTTAAATTTTGAAAATCTTCCCAGGGTGTATTCGATTTAACTTTTTTACCTTTTTTACCAGGTTTAGGTCCTCTCTTTTGTTGTTGTTCAAATAAACATTCATAACCAAATTTAACACATCGTCTGCATTGACCATTGTCCGAACATTCACATCTTACCTTCATTTTTTTACAATGAATGCAAGCCGCTGTGCGATTAGTTCTCTGACCTCTAGACGTAGTCTGTTTATCGATCGGATTTTCGTTAAATGGTATCAAATTATTCTTACAAGTATCTAACGGATTATATAACTCCTCTTGGTCTATTGCTGACCTGGAAGGCGAAGAATTATTTAAATGAGTTAAAAGTGATGTTGTATCATCAGCAGGAGACGATTGATTTATAGGTAATTGTAATTGTTGCTTTTTTTGATATTTCAACAAGTATTGATTATTTGCGTTATCTGCATGTCTTTTATATTCCGCTTTTACAATTTTAGGTTCTTTTTTCCAAGAATTAGAAATATCTCGTGATACTCGTGCTATTTTGAAATTAATTTTTCGCGAACGAAGTTCTTCAGTATAAACATAACGATAAACGTCATAAGATTTTATTGGTTTAGTACTATTCGGTTTAATTAAGCTATTAATATCTATTGTTGGAGGAAAAGGAAGTTTAATAAAGAAAGGCTGTTGAGAAGAGTTATGGATCACTCTCGATTCACTATCATCTAAAATTTCAGAAGTAACCATGGTATTGGTCACATTATTATCTATCAAAAGTGAACTATCGTCATATGATAAGTTGAAGTTTAAAGATTCCAGTTCCATCGCATCAGATCTTGTTCCACTTCAAAACGAACTGAGTTACCTATAAGCGTCTATTTATTCAAGGTATTATCAGTGAAGAAATAAATTGTTCTCACTTTTATCTGGTACAATTTCCAAGCATTTTTATACATTTTCTCTTTGAAGCACATGGTCTGTATAATAATTGAAAATCGTACCTTCCATATATAAATTTTGATTTATTCTATGTCTGTATGTAGGGCGTTAACATTGTTTCTGGAGATACGTACGTATCACAAAAGAATACATCGTATGTATGTATGTACGTACGTACGTACACACGCTACATGAAATAAACAAAGAGAAATGTTGCATCAAAACTTCAAAGAGAAAGATCAGCTAAGTACGTACGCAATATATCCCTTGTATAATTACAAATATAATTTTAATTACGCCTTCCGGCGTCCCTCAATAAAATAGTTTAAATAAATGTATATATATGTTAATTCTAGTTGCAGAATGAAAATTGTGACTCAACTTTCGTACTACCTTTTATACATTTTCAGCGTGATCATTGATCAGCACGTACGTATGTTGAGAAAGTCGGAAACGTCGCTGGATATAACGAATACTACGCTACAACACAATCACTAAATACACTCTAAACCACTCTAACTGAGCTGTTGCTAAGCTCTAGAACTGAACTGTCTTTATTGAAGACGAAAAGGTAGTTCTTTTATCCTTTCGCACTATTAATAAGTACATTATATACACTAAAGCTACTATGTTAACTATGTTCGCTAGATGTTTACGTTGATCACTTACTATCGCTATGTTCAAATGTACAAAATGTACAAAATGTACAGTATATGCATCAAACCTGATCCGTATTTGCTAAATTTGACCTAGCGTCGATTCACCCTTTCACAACGTACGTACATACGTCTATTTCTGGCTCTCAAAGTAGCACTATTAATATTATGACAACCACAACCAAATTCAACCAGACTCGTTCATAGAATGAAATAAAAAAATTTTTTATCGATTTAATTTGGTTGTTTTCTTGATTGCTATTTTAGATACTAGAAATAGTTGGACACTCTGGTACGTACGTACGTACGCACTTTTTATTAAATTACTTAATTAGGTAGTAGTTGCACTGAACCAGGAACGAGGTTAATTTTGATGCCAATATATTATAAAAAGAATTTTTTGTTTAGATGATAAACAAGAATAGTGTTTGAATATATTCTTACCAAAGTAGAAAATGATGTGTGAAACAATTTTTATTAAAAGTCGAAAATCAAATTTTAGATGACGTAACCACCAAGATTAATTTCTTTAAAATAATCACTCAAATCATTTATTTAAACGGTGCTTAAAAATATGATTGCTACGTGCGTATAAATTTTCAAACGATTTTATTAAAAATTTTTTAGCATATTAAATTATGCATATTGAACAAATAATTGAAACTCCATATGCAAATGATCTTGCTGTATGCTAGGTTTGACAAGATCTTTTGCATACGGAATTCAAAATTTTTGTCAAGACATATAATTCATAATTTTAAGCATTGATTACGTAAAAAGTGGTACCAAAATAAAATTATATTTATACACAAAGTTTAATTTCGATAATAATCCTTAAGACTATAATTTTTTATCTATAAAATTTAATGGGTTGTTCCTTATCTAATGAGTTTATTTATACACCATTGAAATTAATTCGGAGTTCAATTTTTAACTATCTGACTCATAAAATGTTAGGGATCAATGTAATTAATAATCATTTGCGGATCAGCAAATATTTAGGGATATATCATAAGGCCCAATTCTGTAAATTAGCGGACGTGTACCCTATAGATTATGATTGGTTTAGGTTTAGGGTATATCGATATAGTAAATTAGTACCGCAAATTGGGACGGATATGTGGAAATCATGATAGTGCGTACGATTTGTAAAAGAAAAAATTCAGCTAATTTTCATACTGTATAACCTGATACGAAAAAAGATCAATGCTCGCACCTACCCTAACCCTAAACATAAAAAAAGGGTTTACTTGTGAAGGATTAGTTCTCTTTCATTTGGCATGAAAATGTGACAAATCATGTGTGACGAGTAAGTATTGGCTAAATAATTATATTAACTAATGCTTGTTAGGCACACCCAATTATTCGTCACATCCCTGTGCCAAACGGATAATGGACTTATAAAAAGTTAATTTTACAGGCCTATGTTACCTACTATCAAAATTTTACTCAATTTTCGTACTTCCGTACATATTTGTACAATCATACATTACTACTTTACTAATTAACTGAAGTTTATACATGCACACCTTTTGTAATTGTCCAGAGGACTCAAATTCTATGCATAGTAATACAAACACGTTTTTGATGTATCCTGTATTAAACCATCAAAAACGTAATTCGGAATTTTCTGTCCGTCCAATCACATGATTTGTATTATAAACTAGGAATCAGAAACCGTTATAAGTCCGGGGCCTAGCTAAAATTGAAGATCATCCTTTATATTACTATCCTAGCCATGGCAAAGAATATCTTCCCCAGTACCGTGTCGTCTCGAAATAACGCCCTGGGGCGTTATTTCAAGACATATTGCTTGAAAGAAGCTAATTATTAATTTAAACGACTGAAAATCATGATTTTTGGTTATTAAAAGTCTTCAAGCAATGTGCCCTAAATAACGCCCGGGGCGTTATTTCGCAACGATACAGTATCACTGTTAAAATTTTGCTTTCACGTGTCAGTTTTTAAAAATCTTTAAATTCGTTTAAGTTAGGGTTAGTGTTTATAATAGGATTAGGTTTTAAAGAAGTAATGGTAAAAACACTCTAGGAATTTTATTTTGGTTAGAGCGCAAAAGATATTTCTTATGCAAGTTTTTGAGAAGTAAGCTATTTTTAAAACTGAACATTTTCTAACATTACGTTAAAACGAGACTCACTATTGGATAAACATCACATGAAGTGAAAATTTGGCGCATAGCAGGTTTTTATGATTGACTAATTTTGGTAGATCATTTGATGAGGTTTAAAATCCAATTGGCTAATATAGTGTAAATGAGCTTAAAGTAAAAAAATTATGAGACAAAAAAGTATTGTTAATGACAATTTTGCTCCTTCAGGTTTTTAATACTTAAAATAAATGAAAAGTAAAACCTTGAATCAATGTTACATAAGATTATCATAATTGCTAAGCTTTTAGAATAATTACTATTAACAATTTCAAAATAGTAAAGCTATCTGTATTAATCCAATTGACAAAGATAAATGTTAAAATAAGTCAATGGGTTAATATTGATTTGTTAAAAAACTTGTAATAGAACAATATTAAAAGTATTTTGGATATTAAATATTGCTTTTTTTTTTTTTTTTTTTTTTTTGTGTTAAAGGTTATACTTGTGGCGATATTTTATTGACTTATATTAGGTTAACTATTACAACTATTTTTACAAAGATGAGAGTACAGCTAGTCATATGTGCAACTTTTGATTGCCTATTTAAGTAGTCCACCCTAAGGTTCTACACTAGGTGCCATACCTATAACCTACTAGAAGATTATCTATTTAAACTCTTTGATTATCCACCTTGTTATATTGGAATCTCCAACTAACCCTCCGTATATATCTAACCAGTATACCATCTGAGCAGTATGGTACCTACCCTTTTTGTACTGGTTCCTAGGCTGTTACATATTTCAGAGTATGTCACCTACCAGTAAGATGCAGGGGGTCTCCTGTTGTTAATTATCTACCTACTTTTAGAACACTAATACAGGTTGCCCTTGCAGAGTTCAACCAAACCCCAGTACTAACTTTACAACATATTTCTAGTACTTTTAGTATACCTCTGCTTTGAACCAAGACTCCCAATCCAGATAGCCCAGAAGAACTGTGACCTATCCTTAGTATATTGAGGTCGACCCAATATCCTTTTTCCTTCAGTCTAAAATCTGATAACCTGATTGGTGGTACCCCTTACCTTAGGTTCTTGCCTGCCCAAATCCTTCACATTGGGATTCATTTTCTAGGTCTAGCCTTTACAGTAGTACTGTTGAAGATCTGTGTTACCTTTCTGCTCAGAATTTCCAAGTAAACTCTGGCTTCCCAGTTCTACAGATTTACACAGCCCGAGGACTTATTTTAGGTTTGTATCACTGATTACTAGTTTGTATTCCTCTGTGTAACAAGTCATACAGATGCCTCAGACCTGTCAGTTATGTTGGTGCGATCATAGTTACAGGTATTTTATCCCAACTGATCAACAGAATGTTATCACTGTAATACTGTCTATATATTATATAAGTGATTTACAAATTTCATCATCAGTGGGTTTTGAACTCACAACCTACTACTTGGGATATGACAACTTATCTATTTCACAAAGTCACCACACCTTTTGATATTAAATATTATTAGAAAACTAAAGACTATAAAAATAAAAATATTAGTTTAAAAAAAAACTTTAAAATAATAAGAATAATGTGTTAATATAATAATTAAAATTTTAAAAATATTTATTTGTTTTTTTATAAAAATCTTTATAAAAAGAATAATTTTTTGTTTAAACAAAAGGTCTTACCAATTTTGTCTTATAAAAAAAAAATTAATAAATAATAAAATTCATAAAAAACATTTTACAAAAATTAAAAATCAAAATAACTAAATAAAATGTTTTATAAAGATTTTTTACTCATTTTATCTAAATATATTTTATATATCTTTACTGCTTTTAAATACTTCTTTACATTTTTACTAAAAGTAACCAAATTGCATTCTATTTTAAAGAATATCAATAAATATTTATATTATCTTTCAAATAACTTTTTGGACAACTTAACTAAAGCAAACTATTACCTATTAAAGGCAGCTATTCTTATAAAATTAACATCTTACTAATTACATAAATACAATTAAATTCTATTTTATTTAATCTAATAATATAAATAAAGCAATAAAAGTATACAATCTGATATACATAAAATTTTAAAAAAAGTAAGAACAAAATAAATAAATTAAGTTTTATACAACTTGAAAATACTTAGACTTTAAAAACAATATTAGTTATATGCTAAACAATATTTTTAAAAAAAATACAAAACCAGTTAACTTTAAAAAAATTATTCTAATCAATAAAATAATTACTGATAAAAATAAAATTAAAGAAGCTATATATCATATTTTAGAAATTGGATTAAAAAAAATTTTTTTAATAATACTATCTAAAAGAATAAAAACTATATAATCTATTTAGCAACATTAAAAGCAATATTTATAATAATTTTTTGTTTTTAATTACTTTATTTAAATTTGAATAAACAATAAAGGCCCCAAAAAAAGATAATTAGATTCTTAAAAATCATAAACATGATTCTTTAATGCCTACTATTGTTAGCTCTTTTATTATTTTTGAAAATATTTAACAAATGCTAAATATAAAAATGCATTCTTGATTAATTTCAAAAAATCAATACTATAACTATGTATTTAATTCTATTTGCCTAATAATACTAATTAAAAACCAAAAAAATTTTACTAAGATTTTAACAATCAGACTAACAAACATTCTAGTTTATAACTAAATACTTTTTTTTTATAATTTTGTAGCTTTCTCTTACTAATCAACATTATTTATTAAATTTTATAAAATGCAACTACAAATAGAAAAAAAATCTGGATTCTCTTGTAGAATATATTAAAAGCCTTTAACTCAATTTACCTACTTTATATAAAGTTTTCAAAAAAATAAATATATATAACAATACTATATAAATTTAATATTATATTTGTTTTTATATCAAACCAACAAAGTAACTACTAAACTAAGTTTAACTGTATTATATTCAGTTAAAGTTGATATTGACCAAAGAGAAATTTTTTTTTTCTTTGAAAAATATATTATAACTTATTAATTTTAAAAATATATAAAGAATATTAAAAATTTTCTAGTAAAATCTATAATTCATGTTTAAAAAAAATATATTTCTTAGTAATAATCTATATGAATAATTTACTTTAAATTGCATCTAACAAAATCTCTTTTACAAACATTTTGCATACTACTTTTTCTTTTATAAATTTGCTAATATAAAAGTTAACTTATCAAAATTTATACTAGTTCAAACTCTTAAGTTTAGATAATTTTATACTTTTATATAAAGAACAACTAATGCAATTAACAATAAAAAGCTATTTAAATATTTGGAAACATAGTTCTAACTAACAAAAAACCAAGATTAGTACAAAAATAAATACTAAAGTTGTAACTAATTTAAAAAAACTCTAATTTGCTAATATAACAAAGAAACAAGTAATTTATATTATAAATAATATTATTACTTTCTGCTTTTTTTATTAATTTACTTCTCATTTGTTACCTTTTTCTAAATAAACTCTCTTAGTAGAATATGCATCTAACTAGTTAAAATACAAGTTAAAACTGATATAAAAAATTTCTAATTTTTTTTTATATAATACTAATATTTATATATTAATAAACATAGCTTAAGCATAACTTTTAACACTAGTTCTAATATTTTAAAAAACTTAAATCATTCTGATTTTTATTTTTGTTTTTTAAAACTATATTTATAATAGTTATAAGATACTGCACTTACTAATACTTTTATTCTTTTATAACTTTAAATCTCTTTAACAACTCAAACAAATATACAAATCTGTTAAATAGTACTAGCACTATATGCACTAGGTATTCAAAACTTAAAAGATAATAATAGCTAACTTTATTTAAAAATTTTACTAATACTACTATAAACCAAATATTTATAATATTTTAGAATTTTATATTTTTAAAAAAAGCTAAACAAACACAACATTTACTATATTAAATAATTTCTAAATACTGTTAATACTAAACTATCAACATAAAATAATTTTTATTACAACATTAAAAAATACTATAAGGCTAGTATTCTTACTAATTTTATATAATACAAAACTTAAAAGCTATATTTACAAACCTGTTCTTAACATTTTTATACTGTAATTTATATATACTGCTAAACTGAACTTCTAGTAAAAAGGCTAAATAATTACAAATAATTTAAAAGATAAATTATAATTAAAAAGTATAAAAATAGCAAATTAAATAGTAAAAATTATCAGAAATTAATATAGTTTTTCATAGAGTTGGAATGCAATTAGCTTATAATGAAAAGTTTTTTTATACCAAGTAAACATTTTTTGAGTTTCTAATAAAAATTATATAACAAGTTATTTTGGTTCTAATAGTAGTAAAATTATTCAAATTAGTTTAGTAAATCATGAATTATTAACATTTTTTCCTTTATAACTATATAATTTTTACATAATGCCAAAAACTTTTGGCATTCCAACATTATATAAAAGTAATAGTAAATTTTTGTTAATTTTTACTATGAAATTTAGATCCTTTAATTGTAATATATTTCTTAATTTTTAAAAGAATTTATGATCCTTTAATATAAATTTTAAAACTTAACACTATATATTATTATCTAATAATGCTTTAACTATCTATAAAGAATAGAATTTAAACAACATATTATACTATATCAAATACTGCTATTTTAATACAAAAAAATAACCTCTAAAGTTAATAGCATAGCAGTTATGCTCTGAGGTCACAAATTGCAAGTTTGCTAATTTAAATCCTAGTAATAGCAATTGTAGAGATGTATTTTTAAATAAAGAACTACAACACTGTAGAACTAAGGACCCAGACATCATTAAACAGACTTATTTCTAAAAAATACAAGTGACTTGCAGTTGAAAAGTCACCTAGTAATAGATATGAGTTAGAATCTGATTTAGAATAACAGAGTTATGAGACATGATGTGAGACTGAAAATCTGATACTTATAAATATTACATAAGCTTATAGTAATCACTAGTTCTTGATAAAGCCTAATAAAACCTTTTGATTATAGCAGAAGTTAATATAATAAATTGCTTCTAGAATTTTAAAATACAAACTAAAAAAGGTCAAGACTTAGTAATTCTAAACATTAAAAACATTGTTCAGAAATTGTATAGATATAAAGAAACTTAGCAAAATAATTAAAAAGAAAAAAAAATAAAAAACCTTTTTATAATCTCCAAATAGATTGTAAAAAAAGAATTTATATTAATTTAAAAGATTTAAAAAGGCTCTAACTCTAATTTTATTAGCAACATTATAAATTTACAACTAATTAATGAATTCAATTTTGGTTTATTCTTTATACTCTTTTATAAACCTACTAATACTATTTTGAAACAATCTAATGAAGTTTAAATTCAATACAAAAACAATACTTTATATAATAAGTAGATAACAAAATATAGAAAATTTTTTTTAAATAATAGCAATATGCTATTTTTAATACTCTTATTCAATTTATGAATATTTTACTAAAAGTTTTAACATATAATTATATATTTATAATAATTTTTAACAAAAATCTTCAAATTTAAGAAACTTCAAGCATTATTTTTTTACTAAACTCAGCATCTTAAAAGTTTTTATACAACTGCTTTGTCCTAAAACTTCTTGAAGTTTCTTGCATCTATTTGGTAAAAACTATACTAAAACAAGTATATTAAATTATAACCTAATTGGTATAGTTTAATTAACAATAAATCTAAGTCTGTATACTTCTTAAAACAACATTAATTGGTTACTAACTTTACAATATATATTATATAAAAAACCTCTGTTTTTAGTTACTAATCCTTCTTCTTTAGTACAAAAAACTTTAAAACCATTACTATTTAAAGAACTATCTATTCACCTTTTTCTTTATTAGAAAAATGCTACAAACATCCAAACTATTTCTGCTCAAGATGTTATCCCTTAGATTGTAGATCAACACAGGCAAATTTGCCTGTGTTTTTGCATTTTTTTAGCTCTGATTTACTTTTTTAAATTGTTAAAATATATAAATAAAATTTGGTATAATAATATTTGAAAATAAGGATTACTTTTTTGCAG
>CAJVQA010005468.1:0-16111 GCA_910591915.1 Cetraspora pellucida | reverse complement strand
TTGATAAGTGTATTAAGTATTCACTATAGTCTAGTTTAATTGATATTGCTAGTGTAAAGTTGTAAAGATTAAGTGGTATAAAATTGTAAAGATGTATGTGTTCAAGAAAGGAATAAAGTGTTTGTGGATGTGGAAGTAAAGATAGGCCTTGATGGGCTAGTCATTTGTTATAGCATGAGTCTGAATCGACTAATGTATTATATGATGGATCTTGTGATATTTCTTTGAAGTGTGATGATGCAATAGGATTCAAGGAAGTAAAAGGTTCCTCTGTAGATTTGATCACCATATGCTCAGCTCTCACAGCTGTGAAGAGTCCCATAGCCTGCTCTGTATGTTGAGTCTGGCTGTCATAAACTTGGTTCTCTATATAAATAGACTTTCCCATCTGTCTACTTATATCATTCTCTTCTAAAAATGGTCCACAAGAAGTGGAGGACATTATAATCTTAGAAGTGGTGGCTGCATTAATGTGTTCTACAAAGGAATTTATTGAAAAGAAGTATCAGTGAGGAAAAGTGAATCTTCAAGATTTGTTGGTTCTTGGAAGTTTAGCTTGAATTTGTTTTGAAGTATTTTTTCTGCCTCTGGATATGCCTTTTCTTGAAAATGCTTAACAATTTCTGGAAAATTCATAGAGACATCTTTAATGTCAAAGTAGGTTATAACACAAGCTAAGTAGTTTGTATCGATAATTTTGGTTGTAAGAAAGTCAATGGCTTGTTGTTGATCAAGTTTGTCAATATTATGATTTTGTGTAGCTATATTTTGATATGTTTTTAAATATTGATAAAAGTAGTAGCTTCATCATTTAGGATTTGTTTTGGTTTGGTTATTGGCACATATAAACTCTTTAGCTTTGGTTGCAAGATCATTAAGGAGTTGTTTAGAGATTTTTTCTTTGAAAGTGGCTTCATGTTTGGCATTTATATAGAAAATTGAAGCATCAATATTGGGTTGTTTCCAAATTTCACTTTCAGGTTTTGGATATTCTGAGTAGGATTCATTCAGAATTTCTTTAAGAAGGTTGTTATAGTTATGTATATATTGGTAATCAGATTGGTTGTTGTAAGTGTAGTCTCTTTTGCTTTTGTTTTTTCTTTTTCTTTTAGTTTTGTTTTATCAAGATGTATACAATCAGATTCAGTACATGTATAAATATGATAATTTGCATGTCAGATAGCCTCATCGCATCATTGTTGGAGGTTGTGAGGTTCAATAAAAGAAATTTCAGTTGGAAGAAGTTCTTTAAGATGTTTAATGAATTGTTGTCGGAATTGAAACCTTAGTGCATTTTTAACTTTAGTTTTATTGAGAGATTCAGTAAATTGGCAGTTGTATAATAGAAAGAATTTTGTAAACTATTCATTAAAGTGATCTACTGAATTATTAAGTGATGGTATGTTGTACTTTTCAAGGAAAAGAGTTTTAGGGATATTAAAAAGAAGGTGAATGTTAAATCAGTTATCCATTTTGATATTTAAATATTGTTCTTCTTTGTCAGTTGTTGTTACTGATGAGCTAACAGTAAATCTTTTAGGTCTTAGTTTAATATCATCAGCAAATTTAGTGTAGTTAATAGATTGATAATTATTAGATAAGTAGAGCTGCAGTCTGGCAAGATTAATACAAAATTGTAATTGGTTTTAAGTTCTGCATGGAGGAACAGTAGCAGAAGATGCAAAAATTTTAGGATAGTTAAGTTTGGTGAATAGGATAGTAGTGAATTTGTGGATAAGTTTTTTAAGACTTCTTTCCAGAATGTCAAAAGGAATTGTAGCTTTATGATCAATATCTGAATTGGTTTTGAAGATAATATCTGAAAGAAATTTGGTCGAGTTCTAGCCATTTGGCAAATAATATAATAAAAGCTAGCAGTAAGAGCTTTTTTGTTTCTGATAGCTGGTTTAGTTTCTTTTTTTAGATAAAAATCAAAAAGGTGTTGTTTGAGGAAATTAAATAATTCACGAGAGAGTTGGATTTGAAGTTTTGTATTATGTTTCATTTCAGTTGTAACTGAAAATTGGTTAACCAGTCAAAAGTTGGGTTAGCTTTAGTTTTAGTATTAGAAAATAGTAATTGACTTTGTTAAGGTTGTTGTTGTTGTTTATGTTGTTGTTGCTATTGTTGTTGTTGTTGTTGTTGTTGTTGTTGTTATTTGTTGTTTGTAGATGTAGTATTATTAATATTCATATCTATATCAACATTGATTTGGTTATTGTCTAATAGTATTAGAGGGTCAAGTTAAGAAGTAAGTGGGTTGGATTGTTGATGTTTAGTAAGTGTTTGTCAGAGTTTGTCAGCAAATAGTATGCTTTTCTTTGAAGAGTCTTGTTGTGTGTTCTTAGTAGGAGGAGTGTGTTTGGAGCTTTTAGAAGAGCCTTGTTAAGAGTTAAGTTGGTTTTCAATACAAGATTTATGATAAGGTTTATTATTAAAGAGTGTAGCATCAACTGCTAAATAATGCTGATTATTGGTTAGTTTGCAGGTAATAGGTTGATTGCAGATAATGCAGATATGCTGATGTATAGATGGTAAAAGTGATGAAGTTGGAGATGGTGGTATAAATTCAGTAGAGTCAGCGATATTTGTTGCAATTTGTTTTTTGTCCTTAGATTTTTTAGTAGATTGTCCAAATTCATTTTGTTCATATGTTAGGTTTTTTTGTGATAGCAAATTAGTATGAAACTTGCAACAAATGCAAGTAATGATACTACTAGTTGCAGGAGCTTTAATGTAGTGACAACATTTAGTATTACCTCTAAGTTCAATATTAAAGCAGTTATTTGGCTGTTTGCCAGTAGGGATTGGACAGGAGGTTAATGGAGTCTCTTCATAATCTCCAATACTGAAACTTTTTGAAAAGTTTTCATAAAAGTAGTCAAGGTCAACAGAGTCTGGTTCAGATGTAATGAGAGTAGGCATGTTGTAATATCTTCTTTTTTAAAGAAAATTAAAAATATTAATATTACAAGAATAAAATATGTTTTTAGAATATGTTACTAGGTCTGCTATAGTTATCGTGACTTGTGTAACCTTATGCGTCTGTAACAATGCCTAAGTTAAAATATACTAAAAATAGTAATAACTAGGTTTTCTGAAAAAAATTTTTCTATTTTGTGCTTTTTAGCTTGTTTAGGAAAGATCTGAAAAAAATGTAGGATGGTCAGGGGAGGTTATTGGTCAGTTAGGAAATTTTAATGGGTACCAGAAAAGTGAATTTTCCAGGGCACCCCTGCAAATTTTCCTAAATTGCCTTTGAAAAAATCTGCAAAGACAGGTTTTTGGTTTTGCCTTTTTCTTGATAACTGGGTGAGATTTTGTTTGTTTGCTATAAAATATATATCAAAATGTTCGACTTGATGAGCTTAACAAAATACTAATAGTAAGCAAAGTATATTTAATTAGTAAATTATGAGTAAATAAGCAAAACCCCCAAAAATAGTTTTTGTAACTTTTCTCAATGCCCAGGTGTTATTAGAGCTTTAAACTTAGCCGCCCAGGAGCAGAAAAGTGTGCTGAACAACTTTACTTAAGGGTGCAAATAAGGTTTATTTAGTAAAATACTTAGAAATAGTTAAATGTGTTTAGCAAAAATTTGGTATAAGTGATCTACAGAAAGAGTTGCCGTTTATCTGTACTCAATATAAATTTAAAGGCCTTAATGCTAAATATTTTGTAATTTTCATTTATTTTTATCAAATTTTTTATTAGGCAGATAAAATGATAATTAATAATCATTAAAGACTTAATTAAAAGAATTTGTTAATCATGTAGATATGTTTCATAGATTTTAATGTTTTTTTGCAGAGTTCCAGAATTTTGAGTCAGATTTATTAGAACTAAATGATGCTAACTAACCAAATATATAGCAGTTAGACATTGATCTTATTAATAGATTTTTAGATTTAGTCACTAAATTTAAAACCAATATTCAGATTGTAAATATTATTAACTTCTTTTATAAAGAGTTATTTTTTTTAATAAGAATGGATTGCAATAAAAAATATGGTTTTCCATGACTGAAATGGTATCTGCATAGATTTCTCCTGTTCCTGGTTTTATATGACAATGTTGCATAGCTATTTATAGTTTATAGACAACTTAAATATACATGTACAATCCTCAGCATATGATTGGGTAATCTGTCATTGTGACTTTGTGTAGCACTCTGAACAATACTTTAAAAGGTAGATACCAGAAACAAATGCTTCTGTACACAAAATTTTAAAATTAATTAGTCTGTGTGACTTATTTATCATTTAACATTTTTTAAAAAAAACTTAAAATGCTATAACAAAGAATAGTAAAAATAAGTTTTTTAGGTGCTGTTATTATATATCTACTTCTTTTAAGATAGTAGATAACTAGAGCAACCTTAGACAGTAAACACATTTTGTAACCTCACTTGTTACTATGTTATAACTAAGTCGGAAAGTGTTTTATTTTAGAAAACTTAATAAAGAAGATTTAAGACAATTTGTAATTACAAAAGAGGCTACAATTAAAAATATATGAGAATACTAATAACTGTTTAATTTGGGTAGTATAAACTAGTAGTTTATTAGTGAAAGAATATGAAGACTCGATATTGAACTTGGGGTCTACATTTGCTACTTTTATACTTTTTGGCTATATAGTAAATGTAATGATCTATATCTTTTATATATACAAGATATTTTACAACTACTATTAATAAAATAAATAAGATATATTTAATATATAAAATAAATAAAATAAATAAATTAAATAATACAAATAAACTAAATATAATATAAAATATATATACATAAAAATAATAACTCTTTTTATAAATCCTTTTTATACAAAAATAACTAAAAATCTGTCAGTACTAAAATTGCTAATATATGGTTATCTTACTAAGATAACTAACTTTGGTGTCTTAAATAAACTTGTTCAGCTAATAATTTACATATAGTTTAAAAGTTTCAAGTTTATAATTTTCGAACTTGCAGTTTAACACTACAAAAACAGTCTTTAGCTTTCATTATTAAACTTTTAATTATTTCTTATAAAACTTCTTGTTAACCTATTTTACAGTTATAAGAAAAGTTATAAAGTATTACCTTTTAATCAAAACAAGGCTAAAAAGAAGCTTGTAGGTCTAAAATTGATAGAATTATAATAGAAAACAACTTTAACTTCTCTATAGTTTATTTTTATTTTTTTTTTATTTCTTTGTCCTTACCCCCAAATTTTTTTTCTAAAATGTTTTTCATATAATCTCAAATCATTTTTAAAATTGATTTCATTTAATTTCACATTGTGCAAATTAAATTTATCCAAAAAAAAATTTATCCAAAAAAAAATTTATTTATTACAAATTATCTTATACTAACTTGCTAAAAATAAATTTTGTACTCAATTATATAATAGTTACTGTAATACTTAACTATTTATAAATTTGTACTACATCAGCCACACTAGCCATATCAGCCACACCAGCCACAAACTTGTGTTACCTAGGTTACACAAGGTTATACAAGCACAGTAGCTACAGTAGCTGCAGTAGTCATAGTCAAATCCCTGCAAATACAAATTATACCCTACAATTAAATTTATATTATAATTAAACTTTTAAAAACCTTTAATTAAAGATTACAAAAAATTTTACTAAGTAACCTAAACTCCGACTTCTAAATAAACTCATAGCACTATGGCTATTCTTAGCACAGAAGCACCAGATACCTTAAATCTTGATTATTTTTTCAAAAATCATGCAAGCTTTTATGGTATCACTATTTATGAAAATGAACCTATACAAATAAGAGCTATTCTGGACAAATACAAACCTACTAAATGTATTATTATGGAACTTAGATCTTATTCACCAACTCATTTTTTTTCTGCTCCTGTAATGACTGCAACGATCAAGTGCATGTGTGGACTATTTCACACTAAATTCATTGCAGAAAACAATAAAACATATAAACTTATTAGCAAAACCAATGAAACAACAATCAACAAACAAGCCAAATGCTTCACAAGTACTTTCAAAATCTAAATCTCAAGTTCCACCATCTCTTATAGTCATTATTTATACACATACATATCATAAATGCCAAACTCCCATTAACTGTAAATTGACTAACAACAATCATGCACTACAAAATAAATTTATCTTCTATTAAAATACAGTATATCACAATAATTGCTTAGCTGAAATTTATAAAAATATGACTTTAGCTAATTAATGCAAACTCCAACCTATCGAAAACCCTGAACAAGACCCATCTTCAAAATATAAACTTCCAACTAAACAGCTTGTTACTTCTTTATTTAATCAAAATTCAAACAATTTTCTTGTTTCAGAACTTGTATCTATTTTACCTAACTTTGAAAAAAAAACTTCTACTAACAATGATATAGATATCAACAGCTCTACTACACCACCTAAACTACAACAACAATCACAAACCTAACAAATACAATAATCACAACAACAACAACCTTTATATCAAGCTTCACCACTCTTATACAAACAACAGCCTAACAAAAAACTATTCCAACAATCTCAACTGATATTAACTTGTAGTTTTTCCTTTAACCACATTAATAACAGAAGCTGCTCAACTTTAGTATGATGACTATAACTTGACAGGTTTTATACAAAAGTCTATACAAAACTTAACAAAATATAGAGTGATTTGGGATTTTAAGGCAGAGGCAACAATAGATAGTATATGAAGATATTAAATATTGTATTCAGTTTATTAACTATAAAATGTATGAAGACACTTCCTATTGAAGTATATAGAGACACTTCCTATTGAAATATATAGAGACACTTAACTTTCTTGAAGGGTCAGAAAGTAGTGCTTTTATAGATATTTTACATATTTAAATAAATACAATAAAGACTATTCTATTGCTAATAAATGCTATTTATAGTAATAAGAACTAATAAATATAATAAATATAATATATATAATAGATATAGTAGATATAATAAAAATGATAGATATGATAGAACTAATTAATCTGGTAGAAATAATAGATATGATAGAAATGATAGATCTACTAGAAATGATAGAAATGATAGAAATGCTATATTTCCAGCACAGTAATTTGAGCCAATTAGAATCAAGTCACATGTATTATAATTAGTGCTTTTCATTAAAATCATCCCAATCTCATGATCCTGTAATCAGAATTATATGATCTTGTGCTCATTAGAATCATCTTGGTGAGCTGAATCCAATGGTGGTGTGTGACCAATAATATTTGTCTTGGATTTTTCCAAACATCTTGTCTGTTCCAAGATGTATTAAATATAGAATTGGCTCTACTTCATATGTTTGAATTACTTTAAGTAATTAGTGGATCTTCTGTTTTCTTTGGTCTTGTTTGTAAAGTAAATTGTTCTTGATAGTATTTACTTTGAGATTTCAATTGTTTTCATCTTTAATAAGGTTGCTAGGACACTGACTATCTAGTCTGAATTTTTTTTAATATCAGATTATAGATTTCTTGTTCCAATATTATAATATCTTGAAAGTCATATAACCTAATTGATTATATTGAATATTTAAGCTTTAACATATTATCATAAAAGTATAGTGATATGAAGATATATACTTTATTATTTCAAAAATTATAATTTTCTTCTATTTTATCATACACAGTATTTATTAAACCCACCAGTACCAGGCTATAGTCATGACTTACAGATATTTCCAATTTCTTTAGCATGCTTAACAATTATTAATATGCCATTATCAGGCCAAATTATAAGACTTATCACTATTCCAAATTCTTTTTTTAGCATGCTTAACAATTATTAATATACCATTGTCAGGCCAAATTACAAGACTTATAGCTATTTTAAATTTCTGGTATTTTTCAGTAAGATATAATATTTAATCATCAGTTATTTTTACCTAGAAATAATAAACTAAAATGTTCTAATTTTGTTTTAAATCTATTCTAATATGTTTCTTTTAGGAGATTTGTTCTATAAATTCTAATTATTATACAAAGTTATAAATAGGTTCTATTTTATCTTTTGGAATCGTTCAATTTACAAATCATTGTTATTCCAAATTGGTTAATTCAATTTCTAATTGATTTCTAAATTTGGTAAATCAACTTCTAATTGATGTCTACTTTTGTTTCATTATTGTTTGTTAAAAATAGTTCTTTTGTCACTTCTCTCTTTTTTTTTTTGTATAAAATTTTTAATAACAACAACCTTAACAACATCAACAACAACAATAATAACAATAATAATGACTTGCCAAAATCTTTCTAGGAATGTTTTTTGTGCTTGCCAAAATGGCAATAATGCCTTATATAAGGCTTTAGAGGTAGTCCAAGTTAAGAATGGGCAGTGAATATTATCTTTAAAATTTTCTTGTTTTCTCTTCTTTTTTTTTTGTCACATAACAAAACTTGGTTACAGTTTACATCAGTTGGTGGCCTCATTAAGATGAAGAATACAGAGCTTGGAGACAGAGTTGGAGAGTTAAGAGTAAATGCGGTTGCAAGAATTAAGGATGGTTGAATGTTAGAGCAGTGATATACTTGGTTGTTAGAGAAAAGAAACAGGTTGAGGACAAGGTTAGCAAATGATGAGAAGGAGTTGAGAAGATTAAGAGCAGAAGAAAGAAGAAGTGAAGAAGATAATAATAATAGGAATAGAATGTCGAGTGTTGGTTTTTAATTTGTTATATATATATATATATATTTTTTTTTTGTATCTTTTTCTTTTCTTTTTGTATATATATATATTTTTTTTTATTTGTCTATTTTTTTCTTTTTTATAATAAATATAATATAATATATATAAATAATAATAAAATTTAAGTTTCGAAATCTAACTAATAAAAAATATAATATTCTAATCTAATAATAAAAATAAATATAATTATTTAAAGGAGTATAAAAAAAATACTATTTTCAGTACTTCAACTAAGAGCCTTACAATGCCTAAGTCCTTGACAGAAAGCTCACCCTAGCCAGTCTCAAATGTATGACCTCTACAGCCTGGTAATATGCCTTAGACTGTTAATCTATACTAAAAATAATACAAAATTTCAAATCTGTATCCTTTTTGGAGATTATTAGAATATTTAAATTGTCCAATAAAATGCTAGGATTTCATGTAATTTGCAATCATATGACTTACAAATCTTAACTATTCTAAATTTGTTAAATCAATTTCTAATTGATTTCTGTATTTGATAATTTGTGTTTTATTATTCTATTTTAAGATTTTATCGATAATATTCTAAAAGTTTCTATTGGCTAATCTAGGCTTTAACCTTTAAACTTGTTTATTGTCATACTAAATTTTTATATTTAGTTATTTGTCTATTGATAATCAATAACTATAGTAATTTATTATTCTAAGCCCAATAATAAACTTGAATTTTTTTCTAAAACTTTCCAAATAGTTCAGGATACTAGGAATAGAAAATGATCAAACTGATCAAATTTTGGTGGCTTTGTTTTAGAAAAATGATTATTGATGTTCCAAAATTTTCTATAATTATTTTTTTGTTATAAAACTAATTGATTGTTTGTTTAGTTTTCATCAACATCTATATAGTCGAATTTAAAAGTTTATTATCCTTTTATTTTCTTTTCTCACCTTTTTTCTTCTATAATTATCATACTAGTTCATAGAAGAACTCTAGCTTTTTCACTGGATTGCTTGAAGTTTCTTCTTTTTCTAGTTTAACTTATTGGGTACCCAGATTGAAGCAAGAAAGAATCATAGCTCAATATTTAATATTGTACAGCTAGCCCTTTCTATTCTTTTTTGCATGCTTTCTCTTTGTTTTTTCTATTATAATTGAACTTTTCATTATCTTATTATTTTTTTACTTTATAGAAAAATATTAATGATCTTTTTATATTTTTCATTTTTAGTAAAAAGAATGTTCTTAGAAAAATATGGCTTTAACATGATCTAATCTTCTGCTTCTTTGTCTACATCTACTTCTATTGCCTCTCATCAAGATCTACTAACCCATCTTGGTTCTTTACAAGATATGGTAGCAGCAGTTCAAAATTCCTTAGTTCAGTTGGAAAAGAAAACTAAAGAATATACAAGTGGTTCTGGTTGTCCAAACTGTGTTTGTTTAAAAATAGACTCAATGATATTTATACAGAGTTGAAAAAAAGAAAATCTGAGAAAAAGCTTCTTCAATAAATAAACAATCTTGAGAAATGTATATATGACTTAGAATGAGAAAACCTTTGACTAAGGTTTATGAATAATAAAGAAAAAGAAAAAGAAAAAAGTAATACAAATACTAGTAATAGTAATAATAATAATAATAGTAATAATAATAATAATACTAATAATAATAATAGTAATAGTAAAGAAGAAAAAAAAACTAAATAAATTTTTTCTTATATATTGTGATTCTGGAAATCAGTGAGTCTGTTGCTAAACTAATCCAACTCTCGCATAACCTACAGCAGCTAAGTCGAAATAGGTGTGTTAAATTTGGCTAGTGGTATAGCTGTAGGTAAGTACTTGTCTCTTTTCTTCTAATCCTTTTCTACAATCTTTTCTCTTACTAATCTAGTCTTTCCTTTAAACGATTCTTCTATTAATTTTTGTCTTCTCTTGTCTGCTTCAACCTGAGATTACACTATGTCGAATCAGAATTGGAACTTCTTCGATTTTGTTAATGGTCTTGTTATATGACTTGCGGCAAGTGATCAATAGTGAGTTTAGTAGTTTATAAATGAGCAAACAATATGAATAATAGTGGGGTTAATGATGATTTATTAGTTTATTATTGCATTTATACTCTTATTATAGATCGGATATTTATTTATATTAGAGTTTTATTTGTATAAGAGACTACTTTTTTATTCCTGGGGTGGAAATGCTCTTTATTTATAATAAACATCTTATTTACATTCATAATCAATTTATGCCATAAATGCCAGATACTCTATATATTTCCTAAATGTTATAAAAGGCTGATATACCATTTATCGCATATATGGCCGAAGTAGCAGAAGTGACATAAGTATCATAAGTACCATAAGTACCATTTCTGTTACTTTGCCCATGACCTTGGATCGGGTACAGATCGTAGCTTCAATTTGGGCATCTGTGATCCAAAAATCAGGTTCACAATATATATATGTATATATATATTTTGTATAAAATTAATAAAATTTTGTTCTAATATAAATTATATCATAATAAATGTTCTAGTACTAAAAGAAATAAGAAGACAAATAAATAAGTGTTTAAGAAATTTAAATTTAATAGCCTCCTAGATACTATAAGGGTTGAATAGAATCATGTAATAGAAGTTTGTCACCTATTGTCCTTTTTGTATTGGTCAGACTTAACAAAATTGTTTACCTTTTATAAGGATTACTAGATACTAAAACTTAGAAATATCCAGAGGAAAAAGTTCTAATAACCAGACTGTTCACAGCTATATAAGGCCTTTAAATTTCAATAACATAAAGCTAGTACTTGCCAGAATACTATTCATAAATATAGCAATCACTTTATATTATTTATAAGAAAGAGAATAACTATAGACTAATAATAAAAATATATATAAAAATAAGATAAATAAATATAATGTTTATATATAATGCTCAAAAAGTCATCTCCTTTAGCATCTCAAGATATAGTATAATCTAAAAGAAATAAGATTTTATAGATTACATAGTCTCATTTCAGTTATAAAAATTTTCTAAATTTCTGTCTTTGTGGCACAATAATTGTTCTAAATTGTCTTTATAAAACTGTTTCTAAAATAAGTTTGGTACTAAGTAAGCATGTCTTGAGCTCTTAATTAAAGTTGTATAGCAGATTCTAATGATTTTAATAATAGTTGAAATGTTAAAATTGGTCCTGTAGATAATTTTCTATATTGATTTTAAGAAATCCAAAATGTTTCTTTTCTTTTTTTAATCCTTCTTTAAAGTCTCTTTTATAGAAGCAAAAAAAAAAGACCATCACATGATTTTCGAAATGAGGTGGCATTTTCTTACTAAGATAAGCTTAGTAGAAAAGATGTAGAATTCTTCAAAGAATATGTCCTTAAAATTTCAGATCGATTGCAGCAATATTCATTAACTTTTCTAGTTACAACTATTTTTCTAATATAGAACCTCTCTTTAGGTTCATTATTCTTTTCCAAAATTGCTAATTCTTCACTATGCATAGTACTTATTAACTTGCTAGTACCAGGCTATGTTCATGACTTATAGGTACCTTAAATATAGCATTTCTAACTAATTTAAATAAAAGATTATAACTAAAACTAAGAATAAAATTACAAATAATTTTAGACTACAATTCATTCTAAGTTTCTTAAAGAAAAATTATCCAATAACTATATATAATATCTATCTAAAAAAATTTTTTTTTTTATTTATAAATTTTGTAATTTTAAAGACTTCAAGTCATGCTATCAGTCTAAGTCTCTTGAATTAATTTAAAAAATTCTTTTGAGTTGTCATTCTTTTTAAAAGAATTTATTCAAGAAAAGTATCTATTTGAGATAAGAATATTTGAATAATATATTCTTGAATATATATAAATAATTTTAACAAGTATCCTTTAAAGTTAAATTGTCTGTATTATCAATTTAGAAGCTGTTTGTCGTAATGCAAACACTTATGCTTTTATTTCTAAATTCTAATTTTTTAGAAATTGGTGAATATCTCTTTAATTTACTATGACAACAGACTTTGTTACTTAAGAGAATGTTATAGAGGGAGTCCTTCCGGTCCTAAAAAAGGTCAAGATGCTAAAATTGGTCTAGTGGTTGCTGAGATATGGACATTTGAAGTTGGTATAATGATAGTCAAAATGTTTCATCAAAAAGGTTTCTTGTAAATTCTTTGTAGATCAAAAATGTCATCACTATTTTGGTGTTAAATAGTGGGTTCCAAAAGGATTTCTCACTAAGATATACTTAGTAAAAAAGATGCAATAGGTATTCAAGTATATACTTTTCAAATTCAGGTCAAACAGACCAATATTGACAGAGTTTCCTTATAACTAACTAAAATCAATTATCTTCAGTAAATTGAGAACTTATCTCACAGTTACTACCAAAATGTTAACCTGTAGTTTTTCCTTTAACTACAATAATAACAAAAGCTGTTCAACTATAGTATGATGACTATAACTTAATAGATTCTATACAAAAGTCTACACAAGACTTAACAAAATTCAGAGTGATTTGGAATTTTAAGACAAAGTTAACAATAGATAGTATATAAAGATACTAAATATTGTATTCAGTTTATTAACTATGAAATGTATAAAGACACTTCTTATTGAAGTATATGGAGACACTTAATTTTCTTGAAGGGTCAGAAAGTAGTGCTTTTATAGATATTTTACATATATAAATAATTACAATAAAGATTATTCTATTGCTAATAAATGCTATTTATAGTAATAAGAACTAATAGATATAATAGTTATAGTATATATAATAGATATAGTAGATATAATAGAAATGATTGATATAATAGAACTAATAGATCTAGTAGAAATGATAGATATGATAGAAATGATAGATCTACTAGAAATGATAGAAATGATAGAAATGCTAGATTTCCAGCACAATAATTTGAGCCAATCAGAATCAAGTCACATGTATTATAATTAGTGTTTTTCATCAAAATCGTCCTGTCTCATGATCCCGTAATCAGAATCATGTGATCTTATACTCATTAGAATTGTCTCAGTAAGCTGAAACCAATGGTGGTTGTTTCATCCAAATTGGTTTGGTACATTAAAAATTATGATCAAAAATGTGTAAAACTCTTAATGTTAATACTGGCTTAATATTATAGTCAAGTAACAAGACCCAAACTTAACCCATAATATGACTTCTTAGCAAACTTTCCAGTTATTGATGAAATGCAAAACTACACAAAATTACAAATAAAGATGTCCTGAAAACTCTTTAATTTTCTTAAAGAACATCTTCATAACTTCTACTCTAGCAAAGTCATTAAAGAAGTAGTTGGAAAATAAGATCTATTTAAAGCAAGCTTTTATTTATTAATTAAACAAATGGCTAGTGCTAGACCTCAATTTCTCATTGACTTAATCCAACAACATAATTCTGATAATGATAAAGCTGCTACAATACTATTTAATATTATAGAAGAAATATTCTAAAAACTTATTTTTATATTTATAACAGTTCTTTTTATTAAACTTAACTATCTAGAAATATTTTTCTCTCTAGCCACCATTCCACTTATTCAAACTCATAATCGATTACAATTTTGTATTAATCTCACCTGACTTCATTTATATCTTTTTGATAACTATCAATCAATTAACTACACCAAATTCGCAAAAGATATCAAACTAAGATCCAAAAGATTTAATATAACATTTGAGGTCACTGAAGTTGATAAACAATATCATTTCTCTTTATTAAAATAGATAATTTTTTTAACATTAAACTAAATTTTAATTTTTCTAAAATCTTATTTTTTCAAAAATACAATATACCATCTTTAAAAAATTTAATTAACCATTTTAATGAATGGTTTGAAAAAATTTTCCTATATACAGTTATTAATTCTCTAATACTATCAACAAAACCAAACTCCAAAACTATCTTAAATATGAATTTAGACAATATTTCATTTCTTATCTTAAAAAGCTTCTACCTACCACTATTGAGTTCAAAAACTAACTAGTCTTTATAAAAAATATAATGAAACCTTCAGACATGCCAACCACCATATGCTTACTGTACAGACCCCAAATGTTTCTATCTTGAGCCAGTCAAAACTAAAGATAAGGAAAAAGAAAATGATAAAGAAAAAGAATCAGAAATTGAAAACAAACCTAACAAAACTCAAAAAACAAACTCTAAACCACAACCTATACCAAACCTATTAGAAATATATTTGACTCATTATACAATACCTATTTAAAAGAAATTGAAGCCTGTAATAAATCCTTTTTTGATGCCTCAATATTCTATATTAAAAAAAAACATGAAGCTACATTTACTAAACAAATTCCTACTACAGTTTTAAATGAATTGGCAGTAAAAGCAAAAGAATATACTTGTTCTGCTAATTCTGTCAGAACTAATCCAAAATGACAAACCTTCTACTTTTATCAATACCTAACTATCTATCAAAATACTGCTGCAGAAAACAACAACATTGATAAAATGGACAAACAACAGGCTATTAACTTCCTTACACCTAAACTTATTGACCTGACTTTCTTGCACATGTTATTACATACTTTGATTACACCCACAATGAATCTTCTAACTATTCTGCAATAACCAAATTCTACAAAGAAAAAGCATAACCAGAAGCTGAACCAATTTTACATGAAAAATTTAATATTAAATTTGAAATACCCAAATCTATTGCAGAGTTATTCTTCTTAGAACAAGAAGAACAGACTCTTTTTCAATAAATTTGTCTTCTACAAAACCCATAAATGCAGCTACCATCCTATTAAATAACATATTCACAGTAGTTAATAGGAAAAATGATATAAGTAGACAGGTGGTAAAGCCTATTTATGTGAAAGGCCAAGATTATGATGGTCAGACCCAATGTACAGGTCAGACTTTGGTACTTTGCACAGCAGTTAGAGCCAAGTACACAGTGATTGACTCTGTAGAACACAATCTCAGAAGATCATTCTCAACATCTCTAAGCCCCTATGATCTTCATATATGTTTCAATAAATTCCTTTTTTATTACAACTTATCACTTCTTTCTTATAGTCAAATGATTCAATCTCTTATACAACATATTGACAAACATAATTATAATAATACTGTTATTAGTATTACTTTTTCTGTTAGCAATACTTATAATGAAACTCATATATATCTTTCAAATAACTCATTCTTACCTAATCATACTGTTATTCATCCTTATTTTCTTTCCATCTTTTACAACCTTCCTCTTAGATCAAATCTCTCTAATCCTACTTCCATTCTACCTAATTTATTTCTAAACATCACACTACATCACAAGTACTCATATCTACACAAACTTTACGTGACCTTCACTTAAACATTTGTACACACAATGTTAGAGGTTATAATACAGTAACTAAAAGAAAAGCTTGGCAAAATTATTGTCTTCA
>CAJVQA010005467.1:0-16112 GCA_910591915.1 Cetraspora pellucida | reverse complement strand
GGTTGACACCTCTTTTAGGTCAAGTTCAATGTTTAGAACAAGTTTAATTAAGGGCCCAAGGTCGGTTTACTTAGTAGCTATTGCTGTATTCTTGCTAGAAAGTTTTTTGCTTTTTGTCCACTTTTGGTAAAATGATCTATGGAAAAGAGTTCTTTTATAAAATTTTGTATAATATTTGTTATATATTTTTCTTTTTTTTGACATTATTTTAAAATTCTTCTATTGTTTATCACAAGCAAAATATTCCAAACTTAATATTACATTAATGACATTTCAAGTTGCATCTAATGTTATTAAATACAATTTAATTTAAATTTTGTACTGGTTAATAATAAATTTGTTATATAATACTATTGTTCTATAACATAATCTGACAATTAAAATTTTAACTTCATTTATATATGCAGAACTTTTCTTAGGAATAATTGTATTTGTCATATAATTAAAAAAGGTTTTAAGTTAAGAATTAATATGTTCAATTCTATGTTCAAATTTAATTACAATTTAACATGCCCACAATGTTGTTGGTAATACATGTTTATATTATTATCTGGATGCTTGAAACAAATGTGAAATCAAAATTTTAAATCATATAAAAATTATCAAATTGAATGTTAACAAAAAATCCAATAAAACATAAAGTATCTATGTTATTATTTGTTCTACTAGTGCTTCTCATCTTCATAGATTTTGATAAAAAAGTATATTATTCTCATCCTTTTAACATTAATTAACTCCAATATTTTTTTTTTTTTATTAGAATTTGATTTTTTTTAGCTTATTGTCTCTGTTGTGCTTTATAATCTTACATTAATGTGATTAACAAATTTATTATCCAACTTTAAAGTTCCAGTGTTTATTACTCATGTCACTTACTATACACAAGTGGTATAATCACATGAAACTTAACATTTGTATGCATACATTAGTTATTGCACAAAGACCCCAGTTTTTGGTATTCATTAAAGTTTTTTTTTACACGTATTGTGATACCAGATATCATGACCGATCACGTGAAAAATACATGAAATGTAATAAGTTATATTTGTGACCAGAAATGGTATTTCGGATCCAGAAGGAAGGATGAGAGGAGAATTACACATCCTTAAAGATATTACATAGATCAGTATAAATAACATTTAGTAGCCTTAAAGTAATAATAAGTGCAAAGTCACATTTGTAAGCGACGAATTTAGTATTATAAATAAAGGCCGAAATGGCCCTAAGGGATGACATGTCTCGTTTGCTTGATCAATAAACAGGTCCCAATACATTGTATCGTCCATAGTAAAAACCCTAACACTATACCCGGCATAAATCCTGTAAACCTCAATAAACATCGTTGTCCGATCGAGTTCTTGTTCACGTGACTTACCCTACTTGCATTCGTTGACCCAAAGTAACCGAAAGCCTTAATCACCCACCAGCCAAATCTAACACCCTCTTTCGAAAAGGTTACCTATCGTACGTTACGCGAGATATTGAATTGTAGAGCGACAGAGTCGCAATCTTCCGAACCCAACAGTATGTAAATTTCTTTATATAGGTAGGGCGTCACCAGTTCCACGTGATCTAACATTTATCATATATATCATATCGATACGTACTAGGGGCTTCGATAATACTATCTCTTGAACCGTAAATTTTCACATACTACTATGTTTTATCATGCAATTTGTACGCTATACGGTTGATTAAATAATCCTATGATCATCAGATGTGATTAGCCAATAAAAAAGGACTTTCGTCATGCTCTAAACACGGCCATTTCATTTTTCGTTTTATTTATTAAACACTGTTTATTTCCGAAATACGCTACTTTTTTTATTCCGAAACCCTCAATTTTATAAATATTGTAAGTATACGTTGATTCGGAATTTTTATATAAACCCAGCATTTTGGGGTTGATTTTATTATATGTAAACTCTGACTCTAACCCTATTTTAATTAAGAAATTCCGAAACCACAGTACCATTCCCTTTTACGACATATACATTTAAGCTTCGAAACACAATTTAATACGTAAAAACTTTGGTATTTATTTGGTTTAAAATAAAAAATGACTTAAGTGAATTTTATTTACTCTAAAATTTTAACGATTATTCTTTTTTTATGTACATGTCTTTAGCTTTGTCAACTTTTTTTTTATTCATTATACAGAAGCAGCTTGAACTAGAATTTGTGTTCTATTACAGAATCGGGAATTATTTGCATTTAATTCTTTTCAGGTTATTTTCGTTCGAATGCAATTGTTTTTACCTTTCGCAATTTTCATTTCATTTCATTATACAAAGAATTTGTAATCGTAAGGTGTGCTCTCAAGCACCTAAATTAATAGATCGGTACTCAATTTTTAATTAGCGGAACATAATTTGGACGGTTAAATAAGCTTGTCATCGCAGTGAAAAAAAAGATCTGGAATGAAGTTTATGTTCTCATGAGAACACAATTATTAATTTAATGTTCTCAAAAAATAATTTTATGCTCTCAATACAAAAAATTTCTTTGCCATTTTTAAAATTTTCGGACATTTCGGTAGTTTATTCGAATTTTTTGTCCCAAACTTGCTCGTCTTTTATGTTCATTCATTTTCTTCCCGGAAATTTTCGGACTTTACTCATTTTCTAATTGCTAACTGCATTCAGTACTATGCTTATAAAGAACATATTTATCAAGCAATATGTTCTCAAAAATTTTTTTATAGAGAACATGTTTAAATTAACAAATGTTCTCAAACCCAAAAAGCATGTTCTCATGAGAACATGAGGACATCAGATTTCCAGCACTGGTCGAGACCACCTTTTTTTTATCATGGTGTATTTATTGGCTAAATTTAAGATCCACATTTCGCAATATGTACCTTCAGCAGAATTGCCGTAAAAATGAGCTCAATTAATTATGGTGTTTGTGCACGATTAAGGATGGCTCCGAAAGTATTTTGGCGTGCCGAAAGTCTTACCGAAAGTCGAAAGTCTTACCGAAAGTCGAAACCCTTACCGAAAGTCGAAAGTCTTACCAAAAGTCAAGACCAATCATATCTTGACACAGATATGTTTGGCCTTGACTTTCGGTAAGACTTTCGACTTTCGGTAGGACTTTCGACTTTCGAACATTTCGGTAAACCAAACCCTCTTCGAAAGTACTTTCGGTAGACTTTCGATTTCGGTAGGTACCGAAAGTACCTACTTTCGGAGCCATCCTTATGCATGATCTTGTTTACTAGGTGATCACATTTAGGGAGATGCTTAAGAGCACCCTAAGTATTTGTATTTTATGAAGATTATGAAATAATTTCCGTATAATACGGGTTATTGTGAGTTTTTCTATATCTTTTCCAAGTTTTCAATATTAAAACCGCCTTTACCTTCATTTTGGATCATTATTATTAGAAAGAATTCAAATATTTTAGAAATAAAGAATTTTTTATTAATTAAGAATTTACATTGATGTAATCGTGATATTCTAATTTGAAGATCGGAATTAACGCAATCTGTCTCAAGTTTTTTGTCCCAGATTCTCTATTTACAGTGACACATGTCAATTGATAATCAAAGTAAATTGGAAAATGAAGCGGAACATATATAACCGATTTAATCTATGATTGCTTATTATCTGACTTGATCAAGTATTTGAGTGTCAAGCTGTGCCTAGAACTCGACTTTGCCAAAAGTTTCAAACTTTTGCTAACAATAAAATTAACAACGCATAATAGGTATCTGGTTTGTGTCACCATTCTAGATATTTTGATATTACTCATTTTCAAACCCCAAAAATAATGTTGATCATCTAACTTAGTTTTGCCAAAAATTTATCTAAATCCTTAATTTATCCATTTATTTATATGTATAATATTGGGGTTTCAGAATTAATATCTGGGCTTATGATTTTGAATAAAATAAATTAATTTTATTATAGCAAAAAACTTATAATTTTATAATGTGAACTTATACATTGCGTAAAAACTATCGCAGATTTGCTAAAAAGTATTTCATCATTATTAAACTGAAAGTATTTTGGCATTATTAAATTTTTTGAAATTTTAACACATATATAAAAAATCAATTCCAAGATACTTTTTGGAAATGGCACAATAATTTCTACACCCTATGAGCACATTTACGGAATTACTATTAAAAATGGGAAAATTTTTAACAGTGAATAACCTTTTAATCACTGGTCTGATTTGGATGAGCTTACTCAAAATGATTATCTCAATGAGACGATTCTAACGATCCCAGAATCTTTAAAATCCAATAACAGAATCAGAGTTATTTAAAAAGTTGTAAAATAAGATAGGTTAAATCGGTCCAATTTTACCTGAAGTAAACAAAGCTCCAAATATTTCCAGAGCTCGTGATTTGATTTTAAATATTTTGGATCATTAGAATCGTCTCATTGAGACGGTCATTATAAGTTAAATTCATCCAAACGGACCTGTGAATAAAAAGTTATTCATTTATCATTTTTAATAGTAATTCCGTAAATCTTTCCAACGACTTTAAAAGTTATAACGCAAATAGAACCTTAAATCTCCATAAGTTAATTCTAAAACTCCCTAATACTAAAATTTCAACTAAGCGGAGAAGCCGCTCACATCTGCTTTTTCTAGTTGATCATGGGCCTTAAAAGGTGTTGGATTTTCATCCAATTATATGCTAATTTTTTCTTGGCTCGGAATGCTTGTGCTGTTCTCATTCTGCATGCTCTCATTCTGGATCTTCAATTTTTGAAAATTCTATGAAATTCGTTGATATTAAATACCATTAATAAGTAATAATGTTTGTCACAAGAATGTTCCACAAAGTTCTCATGATCGATGATTCGTTCGATTTGAATTAGAAGCTAGGGAAGAATTCTCTGTCATCATACCACATGTAACACACAGCTAAACTAGCTTAATAAAGAAATTTCGTCCGATGCGATAAATATAGAAATATTCCTCTATACAGATATACGTATTTCAACCTTTGTAAAATGTAAAATAAAGTGACTTTCTTGTATTTTAATTCACAGTATTTCTATTATTTAAAAATATTTATATAGAGAATTCTTTTGGACTTTTGACTTTTCATTTTTACTTCAATTATTAAAAGATTTTTAGATTCTACTTTAACTTAAAACTCAATCATGCAACTTGAAGAAACTGAATTGGTTAATGTGGATACTAAATCAAGTTCACGTAATTACTTTTTTGTGTTAAACTTAATAGAGTTACAATAACTAATAAACACTCATTAATGAATTTATTTATTTCAGTCATTCCGTTTATTCATGTCAATGAATATGATGAAACTATAGATCCATCCAAATATAAAAATGATGCATATGAACATGTAAATAAATTAGTTCGTAATTTTATCAACAATTATAATTTGAATGGTGGATTGATTCTTAGCACGAAAGGATTAAGACATGGAAACAAGAAATCTTTCGATTTTAACCAGCTTTATGTAAAAGATCATTCTTTTAATTTTAACCAAGTACATTTTATACCAAAACTTTTAATATGTGAGAAAAAGAATGACTCTTACTTCGCTGAAAATCATATTGATATGACTTCTGAAAGTGATATACCAATGGAATGGTGCACAATAATTGATCATACCAAAGATTCAGTAGTTCATCCTTTATTTGATAACAAACAAAAGGAAGAAATTTATTTTACTATCACATATCAAAGAGTTGATTTATTTTTTAAAAAGGAGTATATTAGACTATCAGATGAATTTGGGAATATGGTGGACGATGCTTTAAAAGAAACTGACCCACATTCAGCTTTAATAAATATATTTTTTACCTTTGGCAATTTCTTTGCTAAAAAAATTACTCTTGGTCATAAATTATTTAAACACATTGATAAAGATTGGTATGAATCTATTAAAGAAAAACAATTTAATGATTATATCGGAGTAGATAAACTACAAGACTTGATTAAGGAAATGGATTATGATGGTAAAGGTTTCTTAACAGTTAATGGCGAAATTATTAATCAAGAGAATCTTAATAGTTGGATTGAATTATGTAAAAATGATTCTAATCTTCAAATCATAAAGCGTGGTGACTTGGTGGCAGTTTATGAAATCTTAGAAGATTGTATTCATGATGAAGTTAAATCAATTCTTGGAATTCGCGAACATCAATATTTGAAACCGAGAGAAATCTATCAGGAACATTTGAAATTACCAAAAGTTAAATATCAAGTAATAATGACTGGTTGTGAAAAGATACAATCATCTGTAGTATATCACCGTATTACATTTCCAAAAAGATTAGAAAATAGCGATTTTTTACTTTATGGAAGTATCACTAATGAATCGGGGGAACAAATCGATAATATGATTATTAAATTTAGATTAATCAATTATTATGGGTTTTCCGTGACTATTGAAAATTTTACTGGATATGAGTAAGTATTTTTATAACGAATTTAAGCTATCTGATTTTTATTTTTTCTTTAAATTTCAAGATTTAATAATTTTTAAATTTTAGGATGAATAAGTTTGGTGATCAACTAAACATTAATTGGATGCTAGTGGGAGATCCAGATGTGATCAATTATAGAAATCCATATGTTCAAAATTATTTTGTTGCAAAAGTTGGTACTAAAATATTTAATAACAAAGATCTTGAAAGTTTAATCATTGAATTACCTCAACCACTTAAAAATGTGAAGAATGCAAAATTCGCCTGTACGTTTAACTATTCATCTGATGATGGTCCATCATTTTCAGCATCTATAGAATCTGTTGATAAAAACGGAATCCGATTACATATAAAGGACTATAATAAAATTAAATCACATTTAACATCAACTTTCGATGAATATATAATGCACTGGTGTATCTATTTTATTCCGCTCAAAAAAATCACTATTGGACAAGTTATACCTGTGAACCAATCTTTAGATAAAATTCCAAGATTTTTAAGAACAAAATCTTCAAAACAAGTCCCTGGCCTAAGAAACAAGTATAAATTCTTATATTAAATCGAAATTTTATAATAATTCAAAAATACATTCTAATCTTAACAATATTTTCGGTATTAGTGTCTATGAAGCTATTAGTGCATTTAGGGCCATACTTCCTTGGTTTGATGCATTAAATATAATGCTCGAAAAGATTTCGAAAGCGTATGAAGAAGCTGAATATAATCGAAAGACTTGTCGCGTCTTAACTGATCGTGCTGATGATGTTTTGACTGCGGTTAAAATATTATTTAGAAGGAGAGAAGAAGAAGAAGATAAATTTCTTGATGATTATTATGTTAAATCATTTATTAAGCTTCACAGGGTTTTCAGAGATATAAAAGACTTTATTGGTAATATTTCTCAACTTAAAGGGCTTTCAAAATTTGTATCTGCTGAAGATATAAGGAAAAGATGTATATTTCTCATGAATGAATTAGAATCATCTTGTCTTGATTTAAATTTAACAACAATATCGGTAGAAGACAAACGCATTGTACAAAAAAGTTTAATGGAAGACGTAGATACAATGACTGAGGTGTGAATGTGAATTTTTTTCATAATATTTTATTATATATATATATATATACTTAATAAAATTTTCATTTTAGTTTTTTGAAACGATTAAAGGTGGTGTTATACAGGACGATATAAAAGACATACGTTATAAAAAAGAGGTGGTGATACCAAGAGCACCTAGAATGCCTAGTAAAGTTTTTGATGAAGTTGCAGAAATAAAAAGGAAAATGGAAAGAAAAGAGATTACATTAAATGCGCCTCAAATTAATCCAAGTTCGTTACAGGAGGATGAAAGATGGATACAAAAAGATGGATGCAGAGTATTCAAACGTTTATTAAACGGGAAGGTAGAGGTTGCTTGCAAGCGTATCAAAATTCCAGATTCCGGATCACAAATGTTTAATACGCGATTTGCCATTTTAAAACGGTTAAAAGTATCTGATAAAATAATTAAATTTCATGGACTTGCTAAATATAGTGATCATTACCTTGTTGTATTTGATTGGGCAGAGTGTGGCAATTTAAAAGAAGTTTACGAAAGAAAAAAATTAGAAAATAATAGATTCTTATGGGAAGATAAGGTCAAAATTGGTCTTGATATTTGTAATGGTCTTACATTTTTACAAGGATGTAATATTTTTCATTATGATATCCGCTGTGAAAATATTTTGGTAAGTAGTTCAAAAACATTACACACATATGTATTATAGTATGATTAATTTAAATGCTGCAATTTATTAGATTTCTGGTAAAGATAAGAATTATAACGCAAAACTTGCAAAGTTCGATCTTAGTCGACATGCAAACCATATAAGCACCAAAATTAAAAGTATTGATGAAGTTATACGTTGGTTGGCACCTGAAATGATGACTTCTGATTTGAGTCCTGAAAAAGGAAGTTATACATTTAAATGTGAAGTGTTTAGGTATGTAAAAAGGATATATAATTTATAATTTTACTTATGTACTTGTCATAACATAATAAAATAAGGAATCATTCTGAATAGTTATGGTATGCTTCTATGGGAACTCGCTTTTCAAGAAATACCTTACAAAGAAATGGACGCCATAAATATATGTAACTACGTAAAGTTTGGCAAAAGGGAGCATCTTAACTTTGACAATAATAGTCCTAGATGTATTGTTGCTGGATTTTCGAGAATTATTCAGACTGGTAAGTAATTAAATTTTTGATAGCAAAAATTTATTATTTAATATTTTTTAATTTGGTATATTAACATCATCTTTACTAGCATGGACACACGAACCTGCCGAACGACCATGCATCAATACTTTTAATGCTGAACTCAATAAATTGAGTCTATTACTTAAAAATAATGATATAGATCTTGATGAAAAGTCACATCTGACTGTAAATAGTGATATACTACCACTTATTCTGTCTTTGGATGATGGCATTGAAGCGCATAACAAAAACAACGTAGATATAGCGTGGGAATGTTTTAATATTCATGCTGATCTTGGAGATTATACCGCTAAATATTGGAAAGGCTTATATTTAAAAGAAGGTTATTATAAAGGTGAAAAAAATTTAACAGAAGCAATAAAACTTTTTAAGGAAGCAGCTGATGAAAATGTACCAGAAGCACAACTTCATTATGCATTGGAGATAATAAATATTGATGAGCATGAATATATAAAATATTTAAGAAAATCTGCTGCTAATGGTAACCCTACAGCTTTATTCTATTACGGCGTTTTAACCTTGGATGGAAAATACGTAGAGAAAGATGAGAATATAGGAATACAGTATTTAGAGTTGGCTACTGCGAAAGGTCAAAAACAAGCAATTGATGAACTTAAAAAACGCAATATTGACTTTGGTAAGTTCATATATCATTACTTTGTGTTATGATACTTTCAATTTTACTAATAATATTTTCAATTCGCATAGCATTGTATAAATAGTGATAAATAAATCTAATGTAATAATATGCTCACTTTATGTCAAGAATTGTATTTAAGTTGTATTATCATATTTAATTTAAGGTGGATTAATTTCCTCTTGCTGTCAAAGCATTTAAGCCTTCAAAGAAAAGTTTTCTATACATAAGCATATATGCAATTTTTCCCGATACATTTCGGATACTGCTCAATTATACAGTATATAGCAAATATAGAAAAATATCTTAAGATCAATTCAAATAAAATAAAAATTAAATTCCTTAAAGAATTAGCCGAGAACGTCATATCTTCATCCTCTATTCTTGATTCTCGTTATAACCAGTGATGTGCATGGGAACATTTTGGATTTTCATCATTCTGGCCCGCATTAGCGCGAGATACCATAATGCGGGCCATAATTATATGCACATGAAATTTGAAAAATGCTAATTTGCACATCACTGTTCAGTTAGGCTAAAATTCCATTTGTGTAAATTCAAAAATGTTATATAGTATAAGAACTATTAGCAAGCTCCTATTATGAGGGTAAAATGTATAATTACGATAAGGACATGCAAAATTAATAATTGTGTCGGAAATCGAAGAATCTGACGATTCGGTTGGAGAATTCTAGAAATCTCGTAATATGGTGACCTGCATTTGATCATCCCTTTTTTTCAGCTGTCTTCAAAAACGATACTCATGAGTGCTGCCAAGAGAAATGGGACTTTAGGCCCCTGATTACGTAATGCAAAATATATTAAATCAATACCCTATGTGGAAAATCGAATAATTAGAGCCGATTGGGTTTTGGAAATTCTGGAAATCTGGATTCCTGTGACCATGCGCATGAAATGAAGATCTCCATGGGAAATTCACAAGGTTTCCAAGATTTCCGGAATTTTCTTTCCAGATTCTTCAATTTTCCATATATGTAGGTATATGGAAATAATCGTCCACATCTTTTGAAAACAGCTGTAAATTAGCTATAAAAGTGTATGACTGATTTTTTTATACTCCTTGGGAAATCAAACAGTTTGAAACTCCGATTACAGCTATTTTCAAAAAGATATGGATGACGATTTTCATAAACTATTTCGAAATCGAAATCGAAGAATTGGGAACCTCCACAGATCATCAAACAGTGGAAATTAGGCGATTTACCTATTTTCGTGAGAATACAACCCATGCCCCTATCGTTATATCAAGAAAATAGGGCCGTAAACCACTTCCAACCTGGCTCCGAAGGTCAACCTTTCGCATAACTAAATTAAAGTTTTTTTTAAAAAAAAATTTCAAGAAAGATATCTCTATAACCGTCTAACCGAATTTGATGAAATTTTTTTTACTTTTCTACATATGTAGGATTAAATAAAAAAATTTTCATCAAATTCAGTTAAGGTTACGGAATTATCTTCAGATAAAATGTCAGAACATTAACATAACTTTAAATTTTGTACCAATACAGGTTTTGAATTTTTTTTTAAACTTCAAATGAAAATATTCGTTATTATACCCAATAAAAAAAATGGTCTAGGAGGCAAGGGAAATACATCTAAAGGCACGGAAAGTCGTGGCACGGTTTAGGATCCGTGGTTTCACATATTTATTCCGGATCGGCTCGGATTTGCTGGTCCGTATTGAACCGGTTCACCGTGCAAGTATTGATGACGTAAATTCACGGACCTCTCTCCAATAGTCGAAATGAACTCGGTAGTATTTAGAACGCGGTTATATCTCCCTATTGTAAAATTTTGCAAGGAATTTTTTTTTGTTAAGACACAAGGTGCAGTTTCATAGGTAAAAATTTGAGATACATGCGTTTTTTTAAAAAAAAATCGGTTTTTTGATTTTCACGTTACACATGATCCTTCGCTCTTATTGGCAAAACAAATTGAAGACGTAAACAAATACGTGCCATTCCGTGCAATGTTCTAATACGTTTCACTATGACGTAACTATACGTATCACCGCAAGGTGTGCCAATATGTGTCAACTCATGCCATTCCGTAAAACGTACATGTACGCATCACGATAACGTGACTTTCCATTCACATCTAGGGATGGGTTCGGTCACGAACGGTCATAATCATTCATAGTCAATTTGCTAACTACTGAGATGATTTTTTGCTTTTGAGCTTTTAATTAAAGTTGTTCAGAATTTAATTCTGAACAACATTAATTAAAAGCTCAAAAGTAAAAAATCATCTCAGTAGTTAGCCATTTTTTTTACAGGGATAGATATTGTGAGCCGCAGGACTGTAATCCCGGAAGGAGGTAATCGAAGTAGCATAGAATGGGTATTATACGTTGTATAAGTTGTAAACGTCGTATCGGCTCTTTAAGGGATATCAGCGGAAATCAGTGGGATAAGGGTATAATTATAATAATCAGTATAAACATTATAACTAGTATATGCAGGATAATTAATAGAAGTGATATATCGCGAATAAAGTGTATAATGTGCCCTGTGTAAGAGAAAGTATATAATAAAGGCTTCGAGCCATATGAAGAAAACATTCATAGTTCGTGATCAATAACATTCGTCTCATAATGATTCCCTGCTTTCGCTACATCATAATAATACCTACGATAATAAATTCCCCACTCGACAAATATAACACACCTTTTCGACTAAGCCGATTCGTAGGTTACACGACGTATCCGATTTTGGAGCGACCGACACACTGTTCGACGTTGTCAATCTATTGTGAGGTCCGAAAACGTGCTGATATCACGTGGCGTAGATCTCGAATGTCAGAAATGTCAAGTCAGGTATGTCAGGTATATCAAATATATCTGATATATCTGATATATCTGATATATCGCATAAGTGTGATATATGTGATATATGTGATAAATTAGATATGTTCGATATACTAAACAAGTCCATAATGTAAATAGACAATTTATTATAAATAAAAGGCAATTCGTCCAGGCAAAAGGTCAGAGATTCCAACTGCGAAACATAAACTACCTACCTGACCCATAATTAAAGTAAAAGTATTGTCCCATAAAAGCCCTGTAATATTGACAAATCTTGGTACTAACATTACCCTCCCAAGAACAACCAAACCTGAAATTGAGCACTCATCATAGTTACATGTCCAGTTAACTGTAATGAAAGAAAAGAGTTCCAATTCTGATTCAACATAGTAAAATTCATTTGAGACAATAAAGAAGATAAGAATTAGAACAAGAGTAGGTTAAAGGAAGACTCAACAGAAAAGAGACCAGTACTTATTTACAAACAATAATCTACTCACCAAATCTAACACACCTGTTTCAACTTAACTGCTATAGGAAACACAAGAGTTGGCTTAGTTTAGCAACAGACTTGTCAATTTCTGAGATGACAATATATATAGAATTAAACAAAAAATTTCATTTAATATAGTGTTGTGTTCGGAAGTTTGCGACTCTGTCACTCCACAATTCAAAATCTCGTGTAATGTATGATAAGTAACCTTTTCGAAAGAGGGTGTTAGATTTGGCTTGTGGGCGAGAAAGGCTTTCGGTCACTTTGGGTCAACGAATGCAAGTATGGTAAGTCACATGTACAAGGGCTTGAACAGCGACGTTTACAGAAGTTTACAGGGTTTGTAATGGTAATTAGTGTTAGTGTTTATTAAGTACAATGTAGGATATTGGGATTTATTGTTTTTAATAAAGCAAAAATGAAGCGTACTGCTCCAAAGAGCCATTTCGGCCTTTATTTATTATATAAAATTCGTCGCTTACAAATGCAACATATCTATTAAAACTAATTAATCTATTTACACGTATTTATTTAATATCTGTTATTTCCTCCTTTTATCCCTTTTCTACCCCTTCGGATCCGAAATACCGTTTCCGATCTTAAATGTAATTTATTACACTTATTATATTTATTGCACTTATTGCATTTCGTGCATTTTTCATGTGATCGGTCACGATATTTGGTATCACATTTTCCGGTATCACAATAGTTAAGTAGTTGCCAAAATATCTTCATTTCAAGTTATCAATAACAAAAATTTAATTAAAAATTTATAATTTTTATAAGTTTATAATTAAAAAAACAATATTGAAAATAATATTGAAAACTAGCATTAAACCAATATTGACCAACTTTAAGTCAATGTTTACTTAACCTTAAAACCAACATCTATCTTAATGTTTATTCTAATAGTAAAATCAATATTAAGATCAACAGTTATGTTAACTTTGAAGCCAACTTTGAAGTAATATTAAAATTAATATTAGATGGTATTTAACTGATCAAGTGTATTTATCATTCCAATTAACAAAAAATGAAGATTCAGATATTCTTTTTTCATGTAGTAGCATTTATTGGCTAATTTATTAGAAAAATTAGTTGTTCAATTACTTTTTCTTTTGTATAATAGATCTTCAAAATTATTACTAATAATGAATTATTATTATTATTACTTTATTGATATTACAGAAATATATATATTTTTTTTCAGTATTAAGATGAGGTCATGCCCTCTAGTCTTTAGTAGTATATTTGTTATAGCTAGTACAAATCTATTATACATCGTCTATTACTATATATCTATTCAGACATAGAACTCAGACATATTTATCTGTAACCTAAACCTTCCAGAGTTTTGTATTGTGTCCCACTCACACCTAATCTGGATTTTTGTTTCACTACTAATTATATTAGGTAATCTACATATTCATCCCATGTCTTACAACCTATTTTTATAACTCCCAAATTGGTCCATCAGGTCGTTCACTCCTTTTGAGCTACTATCTTTGGTTTGCCTAAAGAGTGCCTCTCTAGCATGTATCTCAAGCCAGGTTCCTGCTGCCACTGCTAACTTCCCAATTCAGATACTGGTAATACATATTTCAAGCCAGGTTCCTGCTGCTACTGCTAACTTCTCAATTCAGATTCTGGTAACACATATCTCAAGCCAGGTTCTTGCTGCCATTGCTGGTTTGTAACTCTTCTTGGTTTTAGCGTTATTTCCAATAGATTGTGTATCTAACCTGCCCCTTAAGTACTTCCTTTTATGGTATAGATGGAACTCTATTTTGGGAATGAGTACACATCTTCATCCAGCCATTGATCGACATTTCTACTACTGTCACACCATGTTGCAGGTTTTTCTTTATTCTGTTTCCAACTGCGGGCAATCTCCCTGCCTTTTTAAGAACATTCTAGCCCAAATCTACATTTAGACTAAGGTGTCCACATCATGTTCGAGTAGGTTTTTATTTCCAATTTAGGTATCTCAACCATGATTGGTACAGCATTTATGTTGGTATGTTCCATTTGTTTTGCCATAGGCTTCTATATAGGTGTGATCAGAGCTCTGGTTTGGAACCTTTAGATGTACAGGACAGGCTACAACTTCTCTATGCAGATGGTTACCTTCTATTCTTAGTCATTCCACAGCGCCAGAGGTGCTTCTAATCTTGATAAGGCTAATTCTTTGTCACAAACCTTCTATGCATGCACTGCTTCTCTCACCACTCCAGTTCGTGTTATCTTGGTATCACCCTTTCAATTAAGTACTTCACAAGTTGGATGCAGAGATGTTGGTACTGCCCTGTTTCTAGAGGACTTACATGTGCAACCCTTTGCATAATGGAGCTTTCTGTAATGCTGCTGTTACATATAGTGTCCATATTCTGCAAAGTCAGTTTCCTTCAGGAATTTCTTTTTCCATCATATACTGCACTTGGACTTGACCACAGGGCTTCGTGTTCAATTATAGACTCCTTTCAGTTACAGAAGCTAAAATCTTTTTAATTTTGTCCTTAGCCAGACTTGAACTGTTGACCTTGACTGTAGGGGTATGGGAGCTTAACCATTAAGCTATAGGACCCACATTCATTACAGAAATATATATATATATATATTTATTATATTTTAATTATTTTTTCAGATTCTCTATTTAATTTATTTGTCACTTTAGAATTTAAAAAAAGTTGGGTTGAACATAGTTGTGTATGGATATTTAAAATATTATAACTTAAAATATATTATATCATGTAACAATAAAGGTTTTTTTAAAATTAGGAGATTATTTATGTCTGGATAGCCTAAGAACTGTATCAAAAACAGTCTTGAATTACTTTGTATTAATTTTAACTTTTTATAATATCAGAGATTTATAAGTTAGACTTATGTCTAACAAAAATCTAAACATGGATATGGGTATGAAAACATATAATGTTATATTTGGTAAACTATGATTTGATTACTCCACAATCCAAATTTCTATATAATATATGATAAGTAACCTTTATGAAAGAGGGTATTGAAATTGACAGATGGGTTTTGAGACTTTGGGTCAATGAAGACAATTAGGGTAAGTTATGTAATCAAAAACTTGAATGCACAATAAAGAGTATAAGGGTTTATAGAGTTTATAATAGTAATAATGTTAGTGCTTATTATGAATGATATATTGTATTAAGACTTATTATTTAATAAAATATATGAAGTATATTATTTTTAAGAACAATTTTGACCTTAATTATAATATTATATTTATTATTTATAAATATAATTTTTTTTTTTTTTTTTGGTATTAAGATAAAGCCTTGCTTATATCTTTATTAATAATTTAAAATAGTTACATGTATATATGCTGTGACCAAGGCCAACACTTGCAATTAGGACTAACCATTAAACTGCTAACTATACAGTTACTACTATTTGTACAAAACAAATAAATTAAAAATTACATGCAAAAATAAAAGC
>CAJVQA010005466.1:0-16112 GCA_910591915.1 Cetraspora pellucida | reverse complement strand
AGATATGTTTGATATATAAAATAAATAAAATAAATAAACTAAATAATATATATAAACTAAATATAATATAAAATATAAATGCTCCAAATCATATAAATGTTATATGTTTGATATATATAACATTTCATGCAGTAATTATTCAACCAATCAGATCACAACTTTCTTATTAATTTGGTTATTAGATTCGATCTTGGGATTCTGTGATCAAAAATGAATGATCTATACCTTGTTAGAACCATCTCAGTGAGTTGATTCGAATGATGGTAATTTCATCAAATTCTGTTCAGTGGTTCAAGAGTTATAGTAATTTTTGTAGGTTAATAGCATATAAGATAGATTGGTAATTAGAATTAGTATAGTTGGCTGTAAAGTTTAAGATAATATTAAAAATAGAAGGTGCTAGACTGTTAGATATTTGAAGTAAGATGAGTGTTAATTGGATTGTATTAAGAATTGCTTGGTTTATATTAATATTATTGCCTGTACAAAGAAAGAGGTAAAGTGTATCTTCGAGGTTTGTACATCAGAAACATGTTGTTGTTATATAGAGATAAGAATAGCGTATATTAAGATTTTCTATAGTAGGCAGGCTATTTGTAAGGATTTTGATATGAAAAGAGTATTTTTGAGTGTCATGTTCCATGGATTTGATTATTTGAAAGTTGAAAGCTCAGTTAGGTTCTAAGGTATTTTGAAGTGTTTAAGTGTAAACCAAGAAGAAAGTTCTTGAATTGTAATAGTATTTTTGATAAAGTTATGAATTTTGAATGGTATAAGATGATTATTCCATAGAAAGTAAGTTTAAGTATTTGGCAGTAATAGTTCAAAAATAGGTTTGGAAATTCCTCATTTTGCTAGGAAGTCTGCTTGGTTATGAAATAAATTTGTATATGATTTAATTTTTGAAAATTGTATATTAAGGTTTTTAAAAGTTTTGAGATAATTAATAAAAGAAATAATATTTTAATTTTTAGTATGTAAATGTTTTAAAGGGAAAATGTGTTGCAAGTTTTTAATTGCTGTTTGGTTGTCAATATAGATTGTAATAGTAATGTTTGGTGATATAACTAAAAGAAGTGATAGAACTGCTTCAAGTTCAGTATAATTAGTATCAACATATAATTTTGTACTTGTATTAAAGTTTATATTAGTATTTGTTTTGCAAATTCAGCCTATGTCTGATTTAATATTTGGTGTTTGACAGTCTTTGATAGAACCATTAGTATAGAAGATTAAGTTGTTTAAGTTAGAGTTTCTGATTGAGAAGTAAAGTTTAATTAATTGATTTTTATATGAAGTTGATTTAACAGTTTGTTGAATGAGTTATAATTCAGAAGAAGTTAAATTTACTGAGAAATAAGAAAGAAGTAAGAGTTGGGAAGAAGTGTAATTGTTAATATGAATAAGTAAGAGGATTTTATTGAAGTCAATTTGTAGTAAGTTTTTAGTGAGTTTAAGTTAGTTGTATAGAATACTAATAGATTGAAAGTTTGAAGTTATTAGAAGCGAAATAGAAGTAATTATAGTAAATCCAAATAAGTGATAATAGAGTTGATAGAAATTGGTTTGTTAGAAATAAATTTGTTGTAAAAGAAAGATTTGTTGATTGATATTGTAGAAGATTTTGTAAGTGAAAAGGTGGGTTAAGGAAAAGGGAAGAATATTTATCAAGTTGATGAAGGAGTTTTTGGGAGGAAGATTTAAATAAGGCCAGGTTATATTGATATTGTAATTTTGATTAGAAGAAAAGATTTGTGTGAACCAAGTTGGTTGACAACCTTGTGTAAGTTTGTTTGTTTATAAATATATATTATTTTATAGAAAAAAGCATGAATTGTCTGCTGTTGTAATTTGTTTAAGAAATAGAATTCTGTTATTTCTTAGACTTTGAATAGTTAAGTTAGATAATTTTGGAAAAAGTATATTATATATTGTTTTGTAGTTTGTAAAAATTTCTGATAATGGTAAAAAGTTAGACAGTAAGATATTGTGTTTTGCAAGTTGACAAATATGAAAAATTAGTGTGAAGTTTTGTGTTTTGTAATAGTAAATATTAAGTATATCTATTGTAAGCTTTGGCTGCCAAATTTTGAGAAGCCAGACCTTAGTTGCAAAGTGCCAATAGTATTAAGTAAAGGTGTAGAGTTAAAAATTTGTTCAATATTAGAGGCATTTAATTTTTGTAAATATTTTTGAGAGTTGATAGGTTAAAGGATAATGAATTAGTAAGAGTGATATTATTAATATTTTTTGCTAGTGCTAGTGTTATAGAATGGAAGTCTTCTTATTTTCATATTACAACAATGTCACAGCACAGAGAATCTCTTATGGGTATATGCAGTGTCCAAGAGGGAAGTATAGCTTCTGTTAGACATTGTCAAAAAACTATACCCATCTTTGAGGCAGTTCGATAATTATTATATAGTAGTTTATAATTAAAGTCATTTATTAAAGAATTGCAAGAAGGATTATTCTTAGGCGCCTGTTCTAAAGAATTCAGGATATAAATTACAGGATAAATAAGAAGGAGAATTGTTTGTTTTTTGAGAACTGTTAGTTATAGAACTTGTTAAATACTTTTTTACTTGGGAGAATTTAAAGGGTTTATATATCTGTAAGTTAAGCGACTAAGGGACTAAGTGACCAGTTGCACTAAGGAACTAAGCAACTGGTTTTACTAAGGAACTAAGTGACTAGTTATACTAAGGGACTAAGGAACTAAGCAACTGGTTTCACTAAGGGACTAAGCGACTAGTTACACTAAAGGACTAAGCGACTAGTATCACAAGCTTAAGGCATTAAAATGTTTAAAGCATTAAAGCAACTATAACTAATAAATAATACAATAATAGAAATCTATCCTATAACAATATATTAATTTTATTAAAGGCTTTGAACATGTTTTGAAATATTATTCATGCTTTGTTAAAATGTTTTTAGTGTTCAATAGTATTATTAAGCATTTGAATTGGAATGTGTGTTAATAAGTTTTTGGTAGCTGCAAAGTTAAGATTAAAAAGAAAATTATTAGAATTAATGATGTTATCAAGTTTTTGTATAAAAAGGTTTGTAAAATATTTTTTTATAAGTTCTATAATTGAAATAGGGCAAACTTAATTAAGTATAAAGTTTCATAAAGATTTTTTGAAATAAGAAAAATGTTAGATGTTTTTCAATCTGATAGAATTTTTTGAAGTTGAAAACATTTATTAATAAATAATTTGAAAGAAGTTTGGCCAAAAAATCCAACATATTTAATATATTCATAGTTGGTTTTGAGAGGTCTAGCAGCTTTTTGAAAAGAAAGGTTTTGAATAATATTTTGCTATTTATTATCAAAGATATCAGAAAATAAGTTCTGATAGTGTAGTTCAAATTCAGAATAAGGTTGATAAAGTTTATAATATTCAAAATTAGGCAGAATTTGTTAAAGAGGTTTCTCATTAAAGTATTCAGAAAAATAAGCATGAATAGCTTGTTTAATTTGATCTTCTTCTGTCAGTAAAATATTATAGTTTAGTAATCTGTTAATATGTATACTATTGTATTTTTCAAGAATATTTTTAAAGAATTTTTTGGTTGTAAATAAAAGAGATGATTACAGTCTTCAATTTTTTATTAAATTTCTTTTTGGGTTTATTGTTAATAATAAGTATTAAGTACTAATTTAATTTAAATAAATTCTTGTTTAATAGTAAATTGAAAATTATTAAAAGTTTGAGACTGAATAATAAGATTTTTAGAATATTTAATATTATATTCTTGAAGAAGGTTATAAAGATTAAGAAATTGTAAATGGTTTTTAAGATATTGTATTTGTATGTACCTATAGTAAAATGAATAATGTTTAAGTAATTTATCAGATTTGATTTTATGAATTGTTTTGATTTTTTTGTAATAAATGTTTTTAGTAGTGGCTTTGAAAAGTGTTTTAAGTATTTTGTTCCAAACTAGATTAAGTTTATTTTAATTAGTAATATTTAATATCTTAGTTTGAAGTTGTTGAAGGCTTTGTGATATTTGGTTTAAGTAATTTTTAAGATTTTCCTTAGAACAGTTTTTCTAAAGAAAGTTTTTTCTTGTATATTGTTTAGTAGGTTTTGTTTTACTAATAATTATAGATATGTCAAGAGTAATAATTTTGTGATTAGAATTAGATGAAATATTCTCAAGAATATCTGTATAGTCAATTTGAGATATGCTTAGTTTGTCTATATCTGATCAATTTTACTGTTTGAATTTGAGCAAGTAAAAGTAAAGCTGTGAGTTAAAGAAAAAAAAAGGCAGAATATATCTTTAAATTGATGACTAATTAGATATTTAAGACTTTAAGATTTTGAAATAAAGGTGTTTTTAGAAGGATTTCTGTTCAAATGTAGATTAGAAACACTATTAAAATTACCAAGTATTATTAGTTAATAATTAAAGTTGTTACAGAGTTAAATAATTTGTTCTTGAATTTCAGAATGTAGTTATTTTTTCTCTACTGTTGGAGGATAAATTTGAAGAATATGAATAGAATTGTGTTTAAAATGTAAATTGAGACCAATTATATGACTATTATAATTATGCATTCTAGCTACATATTTGAAAATTTTGTTATATATAAAAATTCCAACATCTGCTTGATGAGAATTTTTATATAAACTCCAGAAACTGTTATAGTTTTGAAGGTCTTTGTTAATATATTTTCTTTTTTTTGAAGTTAAATATGTTTCTGATAGTTTAAAGATATCAAAATTGTGTTAGTTAATAATATCAATAAGTGAGAGTTTTTTTGAATATTAAAGTAAATTATTAATGTTTAGAAAACCAATTTTAATAGAAATTGAGATAATAGGTAAAAGAGTTGTTTGTAAAAAAGATGTATTATTAGTAGTTGTAAAATTAAAGTTATATAAATCAAGAGATGTAAAACTTGAATTATTATTATTGTATGCATTGAAGAAAATACTGTTTAAGATAGTATGAGAAGTTGAATATTAGGAATATGATTTAATAAAAAGATTATTATATAGATAATAATGTGAATTTGAAAGATATATGTGATTAGATAAAAGTTTATATTTTAGATTTTTATAAATATATATTTCAGTAAGTGTATTATTAATAGAGATTTTAAAAGATTTGTTGAAAAAGTTATTTTTTAGATGTTAGATAAAAGATAATAGTATTTGTTTAGTTAATAAAATTGGCAGATTATAATTAATTAAGAAAATATTATAGCAGGTAAGGTTCTTGAAGTTAGGTAAAGAGTTGAAATCCAAAAAGTTATAAAATATTTTTGCAGATTACTTACTGTTTTAAGCTTGGCTTACACAGCTGCAAAAGATACTGTAGTCTTTCTAGTACATTAGGCCTAACTATCATTAACTCTGTTTTCTGCATAAATAGGCTTTACTGCTTGTTTACTTATATTATTCTTCTTTGAAAATGGGCTACTATTTGTAAAATATATTATAATTTCAGAGGTGGCAGCTGCTTTAATATTACTTGCAAAAAAGTTTATTAAAAAGAAGATTGAAAGGTAATAGGATTAAAAAAATTATGATCATTGATTTTTTTGAAGTAATGTATTTGAAATTCTTAATAATAAGAGATTCAGCTTGGAGGTAATAGACTTCATTATATTTTTTCTGAATAAAGAAAATAGAAAAATTTGTACTACTTTGTTTAAGTATTTCAAAGTAGATAATAACTCTGGCAAAAAAATGAATATTTGTAATTTGGTTTGTAGTTTTTTTAATAGCATGGTTGTAGCTTAGATTAAAGATTTTATTATTTTGAGCTGCTGCTTGAAAGAAAGCTTTAAAGTATTTATAAAAGTAATAGGTTTGATGATTTATATTATAATTTGTTTTGTTAATTTTCAAATTACTATGTTTTTTAAAGATATTTAATAAAGTAGTACTATATAGTATTTTAAAAATATTAACAAATATTTATATTATTTCTTAAATAACTTCTTGAATGATCTAACTAAAGCAAACTATTCTTTATTAAAGACAGCTATTTTTGCAAAAATAGACATTTCATTAATTATACAAATAAAACAATATAAATATACAATATAACAAGTATAAAACTTTAAAAAAAAGCAAGAACAAAGTAAATAGATTAAGTTTACATAAACCAAAAATATTCAGATTTTAAAGACAATACTAGTTATATACTAAATAGTATTTTTAAAAAAAGAGCAGAACTAGTTAATTTTAAAAAAATTATATTGCCTAATAAGATAATTACTGACAAGAATAAATCAAAGATATTAGCAAAATATATATATAAAATATTACAAAAGATTTTGTATACTGAAAAACTTTTAAAATAAAATAATTTTATAATATTATAAAATAATTAAAATAATTTAAAAGAATTTTAGTTATTTTGTAATAATTTAAAAATAAGTAAATTATTTAAAACAATTTAAAATATATTAAAAATATTGACTTTTTTTTGATATTAAAGTAAGGTCTTACTCATATTTTTATTAGTAATTTTAGTTATATATATTAATATATTATATATTAAAGATATGTTTACAATAGAAACAAATAGTGTCTAGATATTGGTTTAAATAAATAATAAGTATGTTAGCAGCTTATTAAGAAAAATTTTTGTTTTAAAAGATTTTAGCTAATTAAGTCTAAAGTTAGTAATATTGTATAAAGGTTTTTAATTGTAATTAAAGTAAAGCCAAGTAAATTTCTAATTAATATTTTGTTTAAAATATAACTATTTACTGTTTTATTTTTGTAATACCTATATAGCTAAAATATAAGCTTTACAAATTTGTTTAATAAAATGTTTTGTAAAAAGTTTTATGTAATGCTGTTTCTATTGAAGAATATGATAATAGTTGTAAAAATTTGTATAATTAAATGGAAGAGATGGTAACAATGAGTATTGTTTAGCAAGAAAATCTGCTTGCTTATTAAGATAGTTATCTAAATAGGCCTACACTTTGTAAAAAATAATTTGTAGTTTATATGATTTAATAATATTTAAAAGAGTGTACTATATTGGTCATGAATTAAATTTAAATAATTTGTTAGATTAAGTTAAATTAAGTTGAAGATTATTAAATTTAGAAATTACTGATTAAAAGTTAGTAAAAATATTAATAACTGAGTTTCAAAAGACTGTTAAAATTATAGCAATAATTAAAAAAAGTTCTGTTTTGTAAAATAAAGACCAGAATTATATTTTAGCAAAAAAGGAATTAATAATTTAATTATTATTATTAATTCATATCTATAGTACATTAGTCAGTACCAATATCAATTACAGAACCATCAGTATAAAAAAATAGTTGTTAATAAAAAGAGTTGTAATATAAAATAGATATAAGTTTGTTAGTAAGTTCACTCAAAAGAAAAATTTTAGAAGAAATTAAGTTAATAATAGGAATGTTTGGTAGAAGTAAAATGTGAGTTAGATGTTTAATAATTGTAAAACAAATAAAATTCAAGTAATTAGCATTTAGGTTAAGTTGATGGTTTGGGTTAGTTCTGCCTAAAAATTGTGCTAAAATAATTGCTAGAACTTCAATAATACAAGCTTAATTAATTTTATAAAAATTAAGATGGCATTCTTTACATTTTTTATAGTCAACAGAAGGTAAGAAATAAAATTTTGTATAGTTTAGATCTATATTAGAAGTTTAATAAGTGATAGAGTAATAATTAGAGAATGCGAAATATTTTGGTATTTTTTTAATAATGATTTCATTATTATATTATAAGAGTAACCAAAGTTTGGATTTAGTAAATTTTTTGAATGTGTAAATAGTATAATAAGCATAAAGGTTATAACTAGATAATTGATAATATAGTAGGATATTTGATAATAAGAGTGTACTAAAATTGGTTCTTTTAAATAAAAGAACCAGAGAGGTTTTTTGCCTTTAAATAAATATAGCAGTCTTGATAAAAGATGTTTTTAATTAAGTAAGATGCTGTTATCTGTTATACAGAGTTGTTCAAGATACATAATGTTTGCTTGTCTAAGTTGCTTTTTAAAGATTAGATATTTTGGATGTTGTAACAGAATTGATTCTAATAGTTGGCCATTATTACTAATTGTATAGAGTCAGATTGAATTAGAATTAGCTAAAATAGTTAAGCCAAAATGAGTAAAAAGTTAAGTAATTTTAAAGTTTAATAAATTTCTATTAAGATCATCAATAGTAAGTTTAGGATAATTTAGTATGCTAGTAGAAGACTATAAGTTATTTTGTAACTTTAAATTAAATTATATGTGCAGTAGGTCAAATATTAAATATGTTATTTAGATGAACTTTATATGCAAATCAGATAGATTAGTATTAGTATAGTATAGATATAGCATCCTTGCAACTGTTAAAATTCAATTTAAGTTGTAATTTCAAGAAGGTCAGAATTGTTAATTTATTAAAAATAGTTAGAAATATGGTGCTAAAGTTAAATATTTTAAATGTTGCATATATTGTATAAAGATGGATTGAGCATTGTGCTATTTGGTATAAATCTTAAAAGATGTAATTTGTGTTTTGCTACAGTAAGATATTTGAATAAAATTTGATTGCATACTGTATAAAGAAGAAAAATGTTATGTAGTCTGTATTCTAAAGTTAGAATAATAACTGTATTAATAATGTATATAATTTGTTTATCTGTGATTTTCTTTGTCTTTTTTTATTAGTTTGATAATTTGAGAATGTTTGTTATTAAATATAAACCAGTATCCAAGAAACTTGAATGATTGGTTTTTAGAAATAAAGTATATTAAAGATTCAGAAAACTACAAAGAGCTAATAGAAGAATTTGTAACTAGAATTAACTTAGTCAGATTGATTTAAATGTTAGTCATTTAATAAAAGAATATAGCAGTTTTGGTTATTAGATTAAGTTCTTCTTTGGACTTTGCAATCTAGAGAGTATTATTCATATAGGCTAAAACTGATATAGATGTTTTTAAACATTAAAATTAAAGTATGTATAAATTGGTTTTTCAGAATGCAGACAAAGGGTATCTTAAAAATTATGATGCCATTTTATTAATTAAGAGGTCATAATAGATTCTTCAAAATAAGGAAGTAATAGTTTCTTCTTAATTTATACTATTTTTAACTAAGTAAAAATTGGTAAGTCCAAGATTAAACATAACACAGTTTTGGTAATCAGTAAGAAGGTTTATAAGTATGTTAATAAGAGATTGAGATATTGATATATGCTTAAAAGACTTAGTAAAGAGTTCAAAGTTAACAGAGTCATATGCTTTGCTTATGTCCTAAGACAAGAGCCAAAGTTGTTTGTTATTGCAACTAGTATCTTTAATAATATTGTTAAGTATATGTATAAAAGTAGAAGTGCTATTGCCAAATAGAGCAATATAATTATAAAAAGATAAAAGTAAATATTAAGTGAATATTAGATTAAAACAATTGATAAGAAGTTTGATGTATAGTTTTTTGATATGTTTAACAAGACTAATAAGTCTTGTGTTAGATAAATTTTTATTAAAAATAGGTTTTTTGAATATTGAAAAGATGCAATCTTCTTTCTATTGCTTAGGTATATAGTTAATTTGAATACATTAATTAAAGAAGATAGTTATTATTTGAAAAAAGACAAAACTTGCTTGTTTAAGTATTTTATAACTAATACCAGATAGGCTATATATCTTGTTGTTAAAAAGTTAACTAAGAGTTGTAGAAATTTCATTTAATAAAAATTCAGTCAAAGCTAAACTGTAATAGTTTGGATTAGTTGTAGTCTTAGATTAGTATTTCTCTAACCAGTTAGAGTTAAATTCCTAAGTATCAGTAGGCCTATAAGCAATTCAGTTGTTGAAATATTATTTAATATGTTTTTTGATAAGTTTAAAGTCTGTTATAATATTATTTAGTATTTTAATATTATTAATTTTTATAGAATTCTTGTAACAGTTAAGCATACTATTGATTATTACTTTAAGATTAGTTTGAAGTTTAAAATATTAATTAGTTTATCTATTATTAGATTTGCTTAATGTTTTTTATATTATAAGTATAGTAAAGAGTTTATCATTCAGTATTAGTACTGGTAATCTAGCTTGGTATAAGTTTATAAAAGTTAGATATAAGGTGAATATTAAGTTAGTAGATTAAATTAAAATAAGAGATAATATGATTAAGATGTATTAGTATTGGTATTGTATTAATTAAAAAAAATTTTACTTGTCTAGTAATACTGTTTTTTTTTTTTTCTTTGACTTGTTCTGCCAAGATCTTTCTGTATATTTCTCATATTTTGAACTATTGTTCTTTATATTTACATTTTTCTGAATCTTGATCTCCTCCAGTCTGTACTTTTAAACTTTCTAAGAGCAACAGTTGCACCAACCTCTGCTAGGACCAGAAGGCTTTGCCAGACTCTATCAAGAACCAGCTGTTGCTATAAGTTATATAGTATCTCTTATTGTTAGACTTTTAAACTTACATTATGTCTCATAACTTTGGTTATTCCAAATCAGACTCTAACTTGTGTCCATTACCATGTGGCTTCTCAATTGCAAGTTACTTGTTATTTCTAAAAATAAGTCTATTCATGAATGTCCCAGGTCTTTGATCTCATGATGTTGCAGTTTCCTATTTTGAAAATGCATCTTTACAATTGCCATCACTAGAATTTGAACAGGCAACTTTGTGATTTGTGACCTCAAAGCATAACCACTATGCTATTGACCCTAAAGGTTATAATACTGTTTAATTTTTTGAGATTTTGGTAAAGTAAAGTAGATTTAGCAGAGAATAAGTATTAGAAATTACAAATTATAGTTTTTTTATTAAGAATATATTTAGTAGTTATATTAATAATGCTAGTTTGGATTTTATGCTAAATAGTTTCAAGAGATTCTGAGGTTTGAGTAAAAAAAAAAGTTTTGTTTATAATAAGGTTAAAAGAGACTTAATTGGCAAAAATTTTCTATTGCTCTTTGTTTATTATTTTATAATTAAAGGTTCTTTATTGAGTTCAAGTTAAGTGTTTGTTTTTGCCTATAAAGGCATGTAAAAAAGTTTAAGAGAATATAAGATTTTGTAATCACTTTGGATACAGTTTTTTGCATTATATAAGTAAAATAAATTGAGGTATTTAAGTAAAAAAAGGTGGGCCCAAATGTAATTGACAATACTATAATGTTTACTGCTATGCCAAATATAAGAAAAAGTGTTTATATGATTAGCTAGATCATAAATGTTATTATATTGTAGAAATTGTAATAGTTTGTATTTAATAGATAAAAAGGTAGAATTATTAGATAGCATATTAAAGTCACCTAATATTATATGTTGAATGTTTTGGTTAGTTGCTTGTTGAATCTATTGAATAATAGTATTTTGTATTTGAAGTCTTAGTTGAGTTTTCATATAGCAAATAGGTAGAAATAATTCAAAATTTATGATTAGGTTTAAAAAAAGATCAATAGCAATAGCATAGTCAGAAAAAATAATAATGTTGTATATATGAAATATAAGTTATTTGTAAATTATAAATGCAGTTTTTGCTTTAAAACTATTAGTACAAGATCAAAAATAAAAGTAATGTTTTGAACTGTAAAATTTAGTAAAAGCATTGTTTTTTGCTATTTTAGTTTCTGTAATACTAATAATATTTAAAAAATAAGAGATACAATAATCTTTTCAAACTTGTATTTGAGGTTTTTATTATATATATCTTCAAACATTATAAATACAAATTGTAAGGTTTAAAGAAGAAGTAATAGCAGTATTAGTTTGTGATAAATTATTGAAGATAAAAGAGAATAGATTGTTTAGAGGTAATAGTATAAGAAAGACTAATGTATTAAAGAAGGATCTTAAAGGTATATAACCTGAAAGATTGGCTGCAGAATGCTATGATGTAAAAAGAAGTGTTTGGGCAAAGGTTTAGGTTTATGAGATAAATAAATATAAGCTTTACTCATATCAAATTAAAGAATAATAAAACTGATTTTTTCAGATAATTGTTAACAGAAAAGTATTAAAAGATATGTGAGTAAAATGTTAATATATATTGTAGTATTAGAAGAAATAAAAGTTTGTAATATTAGAAGAACTTATTATAACAAGAGTCAAGATAGTAATGATTAATTTTGTTCTAATTAGAAGGTTTGTCTAGTAGATTAGTAAAGTTTGTATAACATTTGATATTATATTAGATAGCAATTTTGTTAACAAGATAATGTTGGAAAATTGTAAGATCATTTGGTATAATTTGAAGAGTAATGTTTAGTTTGTATTTTTTAAAAGAATTGGATAAAATAGTATTTGAGAAAGGTAAGTTATCTTCTGTAGAGTTGCTAACTGTATGCTTGGCTTGTATAGCTATGCAAGATACTATAACTTGTTCTGTATGTTGGATCTGGTTATCATTAACCTAATCCTCTATATAAATAAACTTAACCATCTATTTACTTATATTATTCTCTTTTAAAAATGATCTACTAACTGTAAAGAACATTATTATCTTAGAAACAATGGTTGTATTTATGAGTTTTACAGAAGAATTTATTAAAAAAAATTATATAAAAGTGTTATAATATGATCTGATTGTAAGTTCTGTTTATTGTTTTGATTTGTGTTATTAGTGTTTAAGTTAGACATTAAAATATTATCATCTAAAACTTCAAGTAGATTAATATTGTTTTTGAGTATTGAAGATTTAGGTTTAGCAGAAGTGTTTAGATTAGAAAAGATAGATTTGGTTTTAAATAGATTAAATTTAATATTTAATATAAAATGTAAAATACTTTTGGCTTCAGAATAAAATCTTTTGTTATAAGCTTCTTAAATTAATGAAATAGAGAGTTTGTCATTTTTAAAAATATAAAAATATGTAAGTACTTTGGCCAAATACTTAGTACTAATAGGTTAACTAGTAATTTTATTAATAATTTGTTGTAGATAATTATTATTAATTTGATCATTAGTAGTAGCAACACTAAGATAAGTTTTAAAAAAACTATAAAAATAATAGCTTTTTTGTATTTGGTTGGTTTTAGTATTATTGAGTTTGATGAATTTTTTTTTGATATTAGAGATGAATTAATGAAGAAAGATAATAAGTATAAGTTTGTCAAAAGTAATAGCATTAGTTTGGTTCTTGTTAAAGATAAAAAAGTCAAAAATTGAATTTATTCATTTAGGTTTGAATTGCATATTAGTTAAAGTTAGAAAATAGTCATATGAATTAGTAAAAAAAAAGAGAAACATCATTTACACACAACTCTCTCTAATAATCATTTGGACACAAAATCAGTTGAAAAGAAAATTAACTTCCTACATAAATAGCAATAGGAAACATCCTAAACAACACTAAAGAAAAGCAATAGCAACAAAAAAAGCATCAAATAAGCTTAGAAGCAAAAAGCATTGCTAGTGTTAGCAAGATAGTTATAGAAAAAAACCAAGTTTTTTCACAGAAATTTTAGTAAAAAGTGATAACTTTGGGGAATTGCTAGTAATTCTATATATAGATCTGTTTGGATTATACAAACAATACATACAGCCTAGGCAAAACAAACATGTACAAGATACCAGAATAGAATAGGATAAGTAAGCCAATTGTGGAACAAACAAACAAGATACAACAAGAACACATAATAAAATATTATAGAAAAATAGAATTGTAAAAATGAACAAAAGCCTTTTTGAAGAATACAGAGAAAGTCTACAAGTACTCTTTATAAAAAGAGCATACTGGGTCATAAATAGTGTATATAACAAAATTTTTTTTAATGAGGCAGGCAGAATATATACAGTACCAGATAGAGAAAATAAAATTGTTGCAATGCATACAAACCAAGACTCAAATGAAATAGCTCTTTATAATTAACAAGAAAAATATTAAGAAAAGCTAAAAAAGAACAATCAGAGAAAAAACTAAATATAAGTATAAAAAACTGAGACTTAACAATAGAAGCAGGAAAAAAACAAATATATTATAACCAAAATAAAGAACAGCAAATAATAACAAGAGGAAATGAAGAAAAGAGCATTAAAGAAAAACAAGAAAGAAAGAGAAACATAGAAGAAGAAAGTGAAAATATAAAAAAACAAGAAGAAGTAAACACATTACAGAGAGAAAAATGGATAAAGGTAAATATAGAAAAAAATAACAAACTGCCAGTTAAACCTTCCATTCAGAAACCAGAAATCAAGAAACAAAGAGATATAAGTAAACAAAAAAATATAAAAATGAATGGCAAGCAATTAAGACAAAACATGCTAGAAGAGAAAAGAAAAAGACAAAAAAGAAGAAAACAAAAGACAGAAAAAGAAATCAACATAGTAGAAATAGCATTAGAATAAAGTATATAGACATTAAGCAGAAGAGAGTGTAATTAAAACAATAGCTTAATTGCTAATATACTAGCATATGATGTTTCTGAAAAATCAGAAGAGGAGTGTATAAAGTTTATTAGATGGTTTCTAAAGAATAATATGTATGTAAAAGATATCAAGAAGTATTCAAGAGAGGAAACTTTTGGATAGAAGTAGTTTTTGATTGTAACTATGTCAGAGATGAAGCTATACAAAAAATCAGTAAGAAAAAAAATGACTAGTACAAGATGATATCAGAAGATAAAAAAAAGAAAGAAAATAAAAAAGAAAAATAAAAAGACTATGAAAGAGAACAATGAAATAAAAAAAAATACATACCAAGCCTTAGAAAAAAGAAGGTTAAAGAAGGTAAAAGTGAAGAAAAACCAAACAATGATAAATATAAAGAAAAGGAAAGATTCATCAACAATATAACTTATCTAATAATCTGGGACTTATCAGCTAATATAAACAAAAAAGAAGTAAAGTATATTTGTAAAAGAATCAAAAATATGCAAATAGTATGCATTAAAAGGTTTAAGTACAAGGCTTTAGCAGTAATTCAAATGCAAAGTATTGAAGAATAAGATATCTCATGGTCACTGCCAACAGACAATAACAAGTTGGTGAAAGTAACAAGAGAGAGAGAAGACCACAAAACAAAAGAAAAACAAGGAAAACATACAGCCAAACTAACAAAATTATCTGAAAATGCTTTAGTAGTTTTATTATTACAATGCTTGAGAAGTAAGGAGCAAAGTTAGTATACATTCTACCAAACTAAAATGAGAACCAAAAGAGAACAGCATTGATTATATTTGCAACAGAGAAAGACATAAAGGCAATTCAATCAAAACTAATCATATACAACAATTTTTGAATATACTAAGTTAACAAAAAGAAAAAAGCCAAAAAGAAGAGAAAGTTGCAAAGATGAAAGAAGAAGAAGCTGAAATAGATTTAGTCAAATATCCAATGTAGAAGAAAATAAAAGTAGAGAAAGAAACCAATAGAACAGAACATATATAAGCAGAAAAGATGATTGAAAAAACCTAAAATCAAAAGCTCAAATGATAAAAGAAAAAAGTAATAGTCTAAGATATAACATTAAAAACCAAAGAAGATATAGGAGTATAGATAAAGAGGAAAAAAAAACTTGAAGAAAAGAAAAAATAAGGATAAGATACAATAGCAAGAAAAGAACACACATATAGAAGATATGCTAGACTGAATCTTAGAAAGACTAAAAAAATTAGAGAAAATGAATAATTTAATAAAAGAAGGTATAGCCAAATGCTTCTAAAGGCACCTTAGTTAAATTTATGAATATAGATGAGAAGATAAGAGAGTTCTTACAAGATGAAAGAAGAAGCTTCAAAAACAAAAAAGAAAAAACATATTCTCATCTAAAAGAAGAAAAAAGTAGAAAAAGGAAAAGAAAAGAAAGAGAAAAAACAGCAAAGATAGTACAAGAACAATTAAAAGAAAGATGAAAAGAAGGAAGAAAGGAGATTAAAATAGTATGTTACAATGTTAATAAAATTAAAACTAAAGAATAGAAACTCAATAGTCTGCTGGGCTGAGTAGAAGAAAAAGAAATCACAATTCTAGATATCACAGAAACAAATCCTACAGAAAGAGAAAAAAAATTCTTTTTTTTTTTTTAAATATTAAGGTGAGTACATGTGATCCAGGATTTTACTGATAGTATAAGTTGGCCAGCGCCTGTACATGTACAGACACAGAGGCAATTACAGAAAGAGTGTAC
>CAJVQA010005465.1:0-16113 GCA_910591915.1 Cetraspora pellucida | reverse complement strand
ATTAGATAATGACTAAAGTTATATGTGTGACTAGTTGTACTTTCGTTAATGTACTATGTATATTATATGTAATCATATATTACTTAATAAACGACACGCGGACAAGATTGCCGCTTTAAATGGAAAAAAACTATAGTAATGTTTGGGTATAGTACTAAAATACAAAAACTGGTAGATGCATAATTGTGAAAAAAAGAAACAGTTAAAATAAATGAAGCAGGTCTAATATATCTAAACCAACTACTCGACACAAAGAGAAAAAAGTTGATCATATAGCAGCAACTAAAACTATTAAGACCAATCAAGTAAAAAAAAAAAGCAGAATAGTTCAAAGCAATTAAATCAAAAATGCTTAGTAGCTCAAAGAGTAAAGTAATACAAAGATACTTTAGAATAAGCAAACAGAATACTTAGGCAATACAAGTCAAATAGGAATATATATCAAAAGATAAAAGAAGGAAAGAATAGAAAATATATGACACACAAGATTATAGACAGCTTGGAAAAGTGGTTAAAAAGAAAAAGAAAAAAGTATTAATTGAATATTGACAAATGTAATGCAAAGAGAATAAAATAACAACTAAGATCAACAAATATAAAAGATGTATAAGAAAGAAAAAACAGATAGAGAACAGTTGCCAGCAATAGATAAAAATAAACAAAAACATTAACATAATTCCAGATAGATTAATAAGAAAAAGCAGCAACCAAATTAAGATAGCAATAGACCAAATAACAGATAAGACAAAGATAAACAGACCAAAAATAAGTGAATACAAGCTAAAAGGTCTTATAATAATAGAAGAACTAGAGATAGAAATTATTAAATAACAGAAATTGGAAAAAAATATCAGTTAAAAAATAATAGAAGTCCTAAAAAGAAATATTATGAAAGACAAGAACAAATATATAATATATACTAATAGTATAACTAATAAGAAAGATAGTAAAGAGCTAGCATCTAAGAATAATATAAGTATAAGATGGGTTCAAACAAATAAAATACAAGAATGGCCAGAAGAAGAGATAGCACTTAGACTAGAAGAATAACAAACATTGATGATAGCAGAGTTGGTAGCAATTTGGGTAGCAATTTTAATGATACTTAGAAAGAAGCAAAAAAAGATATATACAAATAGTAATACTGCAATAAAAAACATTAGTAGAAGCTTGAAACAAGCAGACAGAAACAAGATTATTAAGAAGAAGAATGCAATGTGAATAATGAAGATTAAAGACCTTGTTAAGATAAAAAACATTCAGATAAATTTAGTTAAAGTAAAAAGTTATAGTAAAAATAAATAGAATGATAAAGCTAATAGTTTAGCAAAAAAGTGAACAATGAGTAGAAAAATAGTACAAGCTAAAAAAGTCAGTTGTAAAGAGATAGAGTACTGCTTAGAGTAGGAAATCAGATGAACTGACATACTAGCAAGACTGTTTTGCAAGTTAGTAATAAATACAAAACTAGGAGTAGAGCAAAAAAACATAAGAGCAGTTAAAGGTTTAGAGCTAGAAACAGAAATTACAATTTATAATTAGACTTGTTTTTAGAAAAGACTAAAAACAACTAAGAGAATACATTGCACAATGAAAAGAAGCAGCTTTAAAAGAAATGCATTTATTAAATGCATAATAGATAAACTTTCAACTTTGAAAGAGTTTAACAGAAAAAGGCCAAATATATATACAATAGTGAAATGCCAAGTATGCCAAAGAGATGCAAGTATACTTGGCAATATGCAAGAGGCAAAAAAATCTTTAGAAAAGAATCCAAAAAGTAACCATTGTGACAGCATGAAAGAAATTGAAAAAAAAAATATTCAGATCTCTTCTTATATATTATATACAGTGCTTTTTGGAAAAATCAAGATAGAGAAAGTAAAAATGAGAGAAGCACTAATAAGAGGTCTAATTTTAAATGAAATACAAGACAAACTAATACAGCTTTTAAACATAAAATCAAAACAGCAGTTTGTGAACACAATAGCAATAACAACCTGGAACATATTTTATAAACAAGTATAGAGAATACATTGCAAAAAAATTAATGAATAGGAGAAAAAATTGAAATAACAGATAAAATTAAAAGAAAAAAAATAAAAAACTAAAGAAACTAAAGAAAAAAGAAAAGACAAATCAAAAAAAATAAAAGAAAAAAAAAAAAAAGTAAGAGAAAAAGGAAAATAAGTTGAGAAAGAAGTAATAAAGACAATGATGAAGCTTGTTATGAAAGAAAGAAGACCTTTTCATTACAAACTTTAAATAGTCAGACAAATAGCTTATTTCTGTTTGAAGTAATGTGACAGGTTGCACTTAGGTACCATTAAGGTGGCTGAGTAATGCTAAACTTAGATATTAGAGATATTTATATAGTTACAAATATAATTTCAAAATCTTAATAAAATACTAGTATAGCAAACTCTTTCTATTTTGATCTTATTTTTAAAGGCCTTATACTCAAAGCCTTAATTGAAACAATCCATAACTACAATATAGCAACTAAAATAGCTTTACAAATCATTATTCAAATACTTCTTGATATTAATAATCAAATTTACAACCAAATATAGAAACCATACTGCATCAACTTCTCTAACTAAAAAAAAAATAACAATATTATATCTCTTCAAACTCATAATATTCACAATACTTCACAACAGATACAACAAACTAGAAATTACAAAAAATTACATACAAACTATATATACTTATGCCTATATGAAATAACAGATCAATTTACATTTATGTCCTAATACTTGTCCACTAATTAGACAAGCTATTAGGAAAATCAATATATAATTGACACTTTGGATTAATTATAGTACATCTTACAATCATATTCTAACATTACAAATCTAGGTGGGCTTTGACTACCATAGTTGGTTTAGGTCACAGATAAAGTTGTCTAAGCTTTAATTCTTATATATAGTTTTTTATTTTGTATTTTACAATCTTAGTATATCTTTAATATATAGTATATTAATATATACAACTAAAATTACTAATAAAGATATGAGCAAGGCCTTACTTTAATACCAAAAAAATAAAATAAAATAAAGTACTAGCATGACTGCTTATATTAAAAAAAAAAATTATATTTTCTAAATAAAAAAATTAGAAAGGTTTTCTATCTTTAGATAGATATAACAATTTGAATAAAAGTTATTTTTTTTTGATGTTAAGATGATCTTTTTGGTCTTTTGACTTTATTAATAACTTTTTAGTAATGTAATTCAATAAACCACTACAAAAGAGCATACAATTAGCTAAATATATAATTTTTTTATATTGCTTATTTAAGGAGTCTACTCAAAAGTTCTTTACCAATTGCTATATCTAATATATTTGCTTAGGTGTTCTACTTTAAACTCTCTAAACCTATAAGCTATGTTAACTTACTAGTCATACTCAGATGCCTAGATTATTATCTCAACTTTAGAACTAATTTATCTTTGAGGTAAATCTCTCAAAGCCTTCTGTACTTATTTTTACAACTAATCAAAATATTTTTATAGCAGAACTAATACTTGTAGTTAGTGCTTAATTATTAAATTGCTATGCTTTTATAGAGTTTACTCAAACCATAGCATCTACTTCATAGCATAACTCCAGTACTTTAGTATACCTTTGAATTTCATCAAACTTCTAATCCAGATAGTCTATATAGGACTACAACTAGTTAATTAGTATATTAGATTGGCCTAATATTTTTTTTCTTTGGTTTGTTTTAGTGGCCTGGTTGGTAGTATCTTCAAAACTCTCAACCCAGAGGTTCTTGTCTGTTCAGTTACTAAAATTTAAGTATCTGTTTTCTCAAGCTAGTCTTTACAGTAATACTATCAAAGATTCAGCTATCTCTTTACTTAGGTTTTTCAAATAGACTTTTTGTTACCCAATTTCAATAAATTTATATAGCCACAAAAACTTATCTAGTGTTTGCACTACCTAGTTGTCAGTTTGCATTTTTCTATATAACTTCAACATTGCACAGATAATCTATAACCTGTCAGTTATACTAGTATGACTGTCATTACAGGTATCCTAATCTAATCATTAGTAACAGTTACCATAATATGAATATTACATAGATGATTATCCAAATTTTTGTTATTGATAGGATTTGAACATCCAACCTACCATTTGAAGGTTAACAAACTGACCACTTTACTAGGTTACTATATCTCTTAAAAAATGTTTTTAGTTTAGTAAAATGTTATTATTAACTAAATAAAGTTGTTTAAGATATATAATATTTAATTATCTTAGTTGTTTTTTAAAAATTAAATATTTTGGAATGTGATGACTTAGTAAAGTAAATAAGTTGTCAAGCTTCAAGTAGTAGGTAGTAAGTTCAAAACCTATTGATAGTGAAAATTTGAATAATCATCTATATAATATATAAATAGTATTATGTCAATAACATTTTGTTAATCAGTTGAAATAAGATATCTGTAATTACAATCACATTAGTATGACTGGCAGATTATAAAACATCTGTGCAATGTTGAAATTATATAAAGAAATGCAAACTGGCAATAGGCAATATAAATCTAAAATAAGTTCTTGTGACTATGTAAATCTGTAAAACTGGAAAGCCAGAGCTCACTTGGAAAGACCTAAGTAAAGAGGTAGCATAGATCTTTAACAGCATTACTACAAAGACTAGATCTAGAAAACAGATACTAATATAGAAAAAATCAGATAGAAAAGAATCTCAGATAAAAGGTACCACTAACTAGACTGCTAGAAGTCTTGAACTAGAGAAAAAAAACCTTGAAAAGTAAACCCTAAGATACCAGAAACAGGTTATAGTTTTTCTAAACTATCTGGATTAGGAGTTTGAGGTCAGAAGCAGAAGTATATTATAAGTACTAGAGATATGCTATGAAGTCAGTACTAAAGTCTAAATGAACTTTGCAAGTGTAAGCCTTGTTAACAAAGATTAAATATGGATAGTTAGTTAGTAAGAAGGCTTTCTGAAGCCTTACAGTTAGATAATATACTTTGAAATATATAATAACTTGACAGATATACAGAAAAAAATATCAAGGTTAGATTAAATAGCACTTAGATATATAGAAACTTATGTGCTATTTGTCAGTATAAGTATAGAGATTAAAGTGTTTAAATAGGTAATCTTCTAGTAGATTGCAGATATGACAACTAGTGTAAAACCTGCTATATGAACAAACTACTTAAAATAAACAACTAAAAGTTGTATGTGTGATTAGTTGTATACTTATTCTATACAAGTTATATAATTATAATTAAAATACAATAAAGGCAATAGTTACTGATAACTATGGTCTTAGTGAAAGCAAAAAAATAAATAATAATAATTAAATATTTTAAATATTATAATAGAATTTATTTTAGTAACTAGTCTTTATTACTAAGTGTATAGAGCCAAATTAAGTTAAAGTTAACTGAAATAGTTATATTAAAATAAGTAAGAAGTTAAATAATTTTAAAGTTTGATAAATGTTTATTAAAGTTATTAATAGTAGGTTTGAAATAATACTAGGTTAATGCATAGCATTGTGTGTCTGGAGTATATGATAATTATTATATTGCATAAACATGTGATTGCATATTTTTTGTTACACTAAAGTACACAGTGTTGGCATTTGGACTATGTTCAATAAAAATTTTGATTGGATATAGACAAATATGAACATTGACTAGTCAATATAGTGTCCATGTCCAAATAAAATATTGACTATAAAAATGTTCATGTAACAGTATTAACCAATAAAAATCATGCATGTGATACTATTTGAAATAATGTATATACATATATACATACATACATATGCACACACGCACGGATATTACTATGTAGCAATTACGTACAACCAAATTAAAATAGATCGCTGCAATGTTTTAAAATCGACTCTTCCAAACTTATTCAAATTATTAATGCAAGATGAAATTACTTAGAAATCTTTATAACATTAAGTGAGAAAATTTTAATGTTAAAAGAATATATAATTTTCGGTTAGTATGTTTTAAAACTTAATTAAGTTTCACAAAAAATCAAACGTAACTTTTTTAAAAAAATTAATTTCAACAAAAAAAATAAGATTTATTCTTTTTTAGATTACTGACAAAAAAATCTAATCGTAAGATGGTTTACTCTAGCATACGTGGGAGTTTGGATTCATACACAATTTTGTTAATTGGATGTAGCAATCAGGTGTCTGGTATAAATTTGGTCTTAATTTTTAAAGCATTATCTAATAAATAACCATCGAATAATGGAATTCAGTAGTATGTAATAAAGCATTACTGTACAGTAGCACAGATTTTGCCAGATACAAGGAAGACTTTAATGTTAGCAAATTTAGAGAACAAATAATTTTGCAATGAAATTTCTTCATCATGATATTTACATGTGCAAAATTTTATTTTTGCACTAGTTTGTGTTATGGTACTATACTACATTATTGTTTGATCAATAATCATAATTAGAATCTTTGAACTTTCACAATTTCGAAGCTTTTTATTATTATTAAATAAAAAATTCATGATAATCAAATAAAAATTTAAGACTTGTACTATTACAATATTATATACAATTATAATTGTTCTAGGTGCAAAATAAAAAATCCATGGTAATCAAATAAAAAATTTGTGCAGAACTAGAAAATAAAAGATTCTATTTTAGTAACTTTTATACATATAAGAGTTTCATGCTTGTTTATACAAAACAGTATAAATAAAAAAGTTCAGTTTTGAAAACAATATTTAAATAAAAGTTAAAATTTACTCTTAATTTTTTTTTACTATTCTGTTGTGCAAATATAGGTAAACCATCATATCATCTATCAGAATTCATAATCGTGCTTGAAGAAAAAGCAAATAAAAGTAATAAATATTGTGTTTGTAAAGAATGTATATCAGGTTCTTCATATGCAGAGACAGAAAAAAATAAATTTGCGAATATACAAGAACTTGTTCATCGTTACCTAAAAAATTGTATTTATTTTAAGCAAAAATACAATGATCAGAGCAAGCAGAAATTTTGAGCAAATCCGTTTCAGTAGCTAATAACTGTAAGTATATTAATTAGTATAGTTCTAATAAGTTATATATATATAATTATTAATTTGTTTTTGGTTTAGCTGAACAAGAAAATTTTAATGATAATTCTGAGGCTTCTTCATCAAAAAACTTATCTGAGGCTTCTTCATCAAAAAACTCAACAGCTAGTATTAGAAAAAATACACTTGATCATTATTGTTTCTGGCCCCTAAATGAAGAACAACAAAAACATTTTGAACAACTTATACTTAAAGCAACTGTATCATGCGGTTGGGCTTTTTCATAGGTAGAAAATCCAGAAATAAAGATGCTTTTTGAATTTGTTCATCCTTTAATTAAATTGCCATTACGAAAAAATCTTAGTGGTCAAATTTTATCTGAATCTACACAAAAAATAACCAAATCAATTAAAGAAATAGCACAAAATGATAAAGATAGGATTACATTAGTGTATGATGACTGGAAAAATATTAAAAAAGAATCGATTTTTGGAAGTATTTTAGTTACCTCTATGGGCAGGGTTCTTGTTTGGAATGCAGAGGATATAGCAAATGAACATACAAAATGGTTTGATGTGCAGCATCGAACTGAAAATATGCTTAGTGATCTAAAAAAAGAAAAAATTAAAGTTAATGCTGTTGTAATGGATTGTGCACCTGAATATGAAGCAGCTAGGTAATATAATATATATATATATATATTAAGTTTTTAATTAATATATTTATATACTTATTAAATTTAGAAAATGGTTACGATGATTATATCCTGAGATTGTATTTATTCCGTGCTTCACACATCAGATGAACTTGTGCGTTGGAGATATTTTTAAGAACTCAAATTTATTTTCAGTTGTTGCTAAAGAAGCTATTCATTTGGTGTCTTTTTTTCATCGATCAACTTTTTTTTTGGGGTGCCTTCATTCTGAGCAAATGGCTATATATAAGTCATACATTTTTTTTGTATCACCGAATTCTACTTAATGGAATAGTCACTACTTATGTTTTGCAAATATTATTAAATCTCGTGCTGCTTTTAAAAATTTAGCCACAAAAATTGAAGAAGGAAATGATGATAGTCTTAAAGATTTTTCCAAAAGTATTCTTTCAAATATTTCAAATAGTGAATGGTGGAAAAATCTTATGCAGTTAAAGGTTCTTCTTGAACCATATATGGCATTCTTAAATAAACTTCAACATGATAAAGGTCATCTTACTGAAGTTCTACATAGTTTCAGATAGGTGTATCAAGTAATTAAAGGTATTTCAGATAAAGCACTTAAAGATTATTTAATAACAAAATTAGAAAAGCGATGGTCTGCTTGGGAGCAGCTATTGTTGCTTTTATCTTTTTTATTACATCCAGATTACCGTATTAAATAATTTAATCAATGCAATGATAATTTGTTTTTTACAAATCTGGGACGATGGGTTGTACATTATTATAAATCTTGGGTTGGTAAACCCTCACATTCTATTTTACATGAATTACAATTATATAAAAACAAAGAATATCCGTTTGATAGAAAAACTTTTATTCAATTTAATGATATTTTACAATATTGGAAGTTTTGTAAAGGGGTTGCTATAGAATTACATCTTGTAGCAACCCGTATTTTCTTAATTTGTATAACTACAGCATCGGTAGAACAATTATTCTCAGCTATAAGATGGTATTACTCATTGCAACATAATCAACTTCAGGCAAACTTACTTTACTATTCTTTTATTTTTATTATTTTATTATTTTTTATTATTTTTTTATTAATTAGATATCAATATGTATTTGTCTATTTTATAATATAATAGCATAAAAAAGTTCTCACTATGTGCCAACTAAGATCGGAACTTTTACATTCACGAAATATTCTTGCTATTGACAAGTTACTAAAAACATACAAACAAAAGATTAGTATTTCATCTGAAAATAATGAACAAATAAGCCTTGACGATAATGAAGAGAAATTATACACATCAGAGGATGATAATGATATTAATATGAGGCAAAGTCAAATAAATGTTGAACAGCCAGAAATAGTTCGATGTGTGAATGACTAGAAAGTAATTGTAGAATGGTGGGTTAACCTGGCCAAAGAGAATGATGGTGATTATATGTTTAGCTTAAATGAGTTAGAAGGTTTGACTAATTTGTATGATAATGATCCAATATTTCAAGATGATATTTATCCTGATATTCATCCTGCAAATAATTTGGTGGCCAAATAGAAATTGGCAAATATTTTTGCTAATTCATTAACTCAACCCACTTATATTAATCTGCTTTTGGGGGGTCAAGAGTGTAATTAGCACTCATAAAAAGAATTATAAAAAAAATTGTACTGTTTTTAACTGTAATAAATTAGTTTAGAAAACACACATCTAAATCTACATATTTTTGCTTCAATATTATTGACTATTTTGCAATCAGTACTATTTGGTGCCTGTTTATTTTTTGCTTTGTGTAACAGAACACATTTATTCGGTAATAAAGTTTTTTTAAAAACATTTTTATATTGAGGAATTGAATTAACGCAGATCTCAATATTGTTATAACAATATGCGGATGTTCAAGAGAAATATACTTCAGTGAGATATCATATAATTTGCATAAAGTATAAGGCATAAAAAATTTATATTATAGGTTTGATATGAGTACTACAAAGAGAAAACCAGTAATTTTTATTAGATGAAGAATTATAGGTTTTCTCTTGTCAACTCAAAAAAAAAAAAAATTAGAATCATATTTTGGTATAAAGTTGTACAATTGGTAGATCACTATATATGTAATTGCTATTCCACAAGAGATTCATACATGCATACAGTATAAGATCATATTAATTTGCATATTTTATGCAAAGTATGTTTTTAATTTCAAATAAATGTATAGTCTATTAGAACTAAAATAATATACTCCAAGCAATGTATATAAGGTCAGAAAATTTAAAAAAAAAGAAACTTAATGTAATCTTAATTCTTTTTGGTATTATCGTTATATATACCATTATATGTTGATTACTTTAGCCAATCGAATTCTAAAAAATTGTGTTACACAAGTCACATGTTAAATTTGGACTAAGTGACTATGTCTATTTAAAAAATATAGACAATATGAATATAGTTCATATTTGTCTATATCCATTGATCCATATTGTCCATGTCCATATTTGGCCAATACTGAAAGTACAAATATAGACATGCATATGGACAAACAAAATTTTCAAAATTATGTTTTTGATGTATTAATAATTATTTAATCAAAAATGCAATTTTTGTATCATTATGACTAAACATTAAGTGTTCTCTACTACACTTCAAACAAATAAAATATTAATAAAAAACTATAAATTATTTAGTTATTATTAAAAGTTTGATTCAAGTTATAATACTAAAAAGATCAAAGTTGTTAATTTATTAAAGATAGTTAAAAATGTGATGCTGAAGCTTGATATTTCAAATATTATATATATTGTATAAAAATAAATTAAGCAAAAGATGGGGTCTTGTAGTCTAGTGGTCTAGGCACTCTTTCTTTTACAGACAAGATCAATAGTTTAATTTCAGCTAAAAGCAAAACTTTATAATCTACAGAAGCATATAAATATATATAAAGCTCTGTAGCTAAGTCCATGTAAATAGAAAATTAGTATATAAGGAAGTTTTCAGAAAGAAGTTTTCCAATATGGTGAGTTGGCATTTGATGTGAAGAAGCAGTAAATATATAAGAAATAGAGAGAAGACACACTAGTAGATAATACAGTGAATAGAAAAAAAAACTATAAAAAAGAAATAGACTTACTAAAATTCAAATATTTCTAATATTAAAACTAGTTTAGTAGATATAAGATATATTAAATTGGATTTAAGTAGTAGAGGCCTGCATTGGATCGTACAGCCTGGCCCAGCCCAGCATAGCCTGCAAAAATTTGCAGGTCAGGCTGGGCCTGAAGCAAAATTTTATAATTGCAGACTGGGTTAGACTAAAAAATTTGCAAAATTTTATAATTGCAAGTCAGTACAGGTCTAAAATTTTGTAAAATTATATAAGAAATTTTTGTAAACTGGGCTAGGCCAGGCTGGGCTGAAAAAAAAATTTAATATATGCAGGCCAGACTAAGCTAACAAAAAAATAGTATCTTTGAATATAGGTTAGACCAGATCAGAAAAAAAATTTTAACTCTAAATGCAAACCAGACTAGGCCTTAAAAATATGCAATTTATAGGCCTTTACTTTAGTAATAATCTTGGTATCAGCTTAATAAGCTTGTGTCAAAAGTAAATTCAAAGGAATATAGATACTTAGTAACATCTAACAAAGTGGTACTTTGATATAAATAGTAACTAAGATAGCTCTAATCTAACATGTTACTACAATAATAATATAAGTAATGTATATATATGCAATAAGTATTGAAAGTCAAAAAGTTTAAATAGAGAACTTACAGGCAGATCTTAGGTATAACATCTAGTAGGTAATCTATAAGCAGAACTCTTAATTAGATAATGACTAAAGTTATATATATAACTAGTTATATTTTCATTAATAGACTATTGTATATAAAATATATAATTATATGTTATTTAATAAAGGCATATAGGCAAAATTGCTGCTTCAAATTAAAAAAAATAAATAAATTAAGCATTGTATTGTTTAGTATAAATATAAAAAAATAAAACTTGTATTTATTATAATATAATATTTGCTTATATACAGTATAAGAAAGAATAATATTATATAGTCTGTATTTTAAAATTAAAATAATAACTATAATAATAATAATGTAGCTAATTTGTTTATTAGTAAATTTTTTTGTATTTACAATATTAATAAGATTAAAAGCCTTTTTTTTTATTAGTTTAATAGCTTGGAAATGTTTATTGCTAAGTGTAAACCAACATTCAAAAAAACTTAAAAGATTAGTTTTTAGAAATAAAGTAATTAAAGAATCAAAAAACATATTAAAGTAGTAAAAAAATTTGTAACTAAAATTAGCTTAGTTGGATTTATTTAAATATTAGCTATTTGGTAAAAAGAAGTAGCAGCTTTAGTTATTAGATTAAGTTTTTGTTTAAACTATACAATTTAGTAAATGCTATTTATATAAGCTAAAACTAATACAAATATTTTTTAAACATTGAATTTAAAATAAATATAGCTTAATTTTTCAAGATATAGACAGAATATTTTAAAAATTGTAATATAATTCTATTAATTAAAGAGTTATAATAGATTTTTTAAAATAGAAAAGTTATAATTATATTATTTTTAATTAAATAAAAATTAATAAGTTTAAGATTAAAAAAAACATAATTTTGTTGATTAGTAAAAAGTTTGTAAATATGTTAATAAAAGGTTAAACATTAATATCAATTAAGAGACTTAATAAAAAGCTCTAAATTAATAGAAATATATGCTATTCTTATATTCTAAAACAAAAGTTATATTTGTTTATTATTGCAGTTAATATTCTTAATAATGTTATTAAGTATATGTATAGAATAAAGATGCTATTGCCAGATAGAGCAAAATAATTATAGAAAATAGAATATTGTGTAAATATTAGATTAAAATAATTTGTAAAAAGTTTGATATATAACTTTTTAATATGTTTAACTAGACTAATAGGTCTTATATAAAATAGGTTTTTATTAAAAATAGGTTTTTTAAATATTAAAAAGATGCAATACTTTTTTATAGTTTATATATATAATTAGTTTAATTTATTAATTAAAAAAAGCAATTATTATTTAAAGAAAAACAGAGCTAGCTAGTTTAAGTATTTTATAACTAATTTCAAATAAACTATATATCTTATTGTTAAAAAGTTAGTTAAAGTCATAAACATTTTATTTGATAAAAATTTAACTAAAACTAAGCTATAATAATTTGATCTAATTGATATTTCTCTGACTAGTTACTATTAAATTTATAAATATTAATAGGTTTATAAGTAGTCTAGTTGTTAAAATATTGTTTAATATACTTTTTAATAAATTTAGAATCTGTTATAATATTATTTAGTAGTTTAATATTGCTAATTTTTACAAAATTCTTATAGCAGTTAGATATATTATTAATTATAACTTTATGTTTATTTTTTTTTTTTTATTTTTTTTTTTTTTTACTCTTTAACTAGTTCTGCCAAGATCTTTCACGTTCCTTCACATTTTTTTCAAACTAATGTTCTCAATATACTCTTGAAACTAGACCTCGACCTCCCCCAGTCTGTACTTTTAAACTTTCCAAAGATGATCATCGCACCAATCCCTACCAGTATCAGAAGGTTTTGCCAGGCTCTATTCAGAACCGACTGTCGCTATGAGTTCATGTAGTATCTTTTATTGTCAGACTTTCGGCCTCACATTACGTCTCATGACTTCGGTTATTCCAAATCGGATTCTAACTCATATTCATCACCAAGTGGCTTCTCAATTGCAGATCACTTGCCTTTTCTAGAAATAAGTTCATCTGATGACGTCCTGGGTCCCTGGTGCCGCGGTGTTGCAGTTCCCTATTTTAGAAATGCATCTTTACAATTGCCGTCACTAGGATTTGAACTGGCAACCTTGCGATTTGTAACCTCAGAGCATAACCGCTATGCTATCGACCCTAGAGGTCTTATGTTTATTTTAAAGTTTAAAGCACCATTTAGTAATATGCTAATTTATTTGTTTTTGAATTTGTTTAATATTTTTTATATTATAAATATAATAAAAAACTTGTTATTCAGTATTAATTTTTTTTTTAATGTTAAAGTAACTTCTTTGGCCTTTTGACTTTTATTAATAACTTATTGGTAATATAATTCAATGAACTACTACAGAAGAGAATACAATTGGCTATATATGTAACTTTTCTATATTGTCTATTTAAGGTGTCCACTCAAAAGTTTTCTACTAATTGCTATATCTAACACTTTTGCTTAGGTATTTTACTTTAAATTCTTTGGTTAACTTACTGGATTATACTTAGATGCTCATATCATTGTCTTAATCTTAGAACTAATTTATTCTTAAGATAAACCTCTTAGAGCCTTTTGTACTTATTTTTATAGCTGATCTAGGTATCATTATAGCAGAATCAATACTTGTGATTAGGGCTTAATCATTAAACTGCTATGTCTTTGTAAAGTTTACTTAGATCTTAGCATCTACTTCATAGCATAATACTAGTACTTTAGTATATTACTAAATTTTGTCAGACTTTTAATCCAAATAGCCTATATAGAACTATAATCAGTTTATTAATATATTAGATTAGCCCAATAATCTTTTCTTCTAGTTTATTTTGATGGCCTAATTGGTAGTACTTCTGAGACTTTTAACCTGAAGGTTTTTGTCAGTTTAGTTACTAAAACCTTGATATCTGTTTCTCTGAGCTAGCCTTTACAGTAGTGCTATTAAAGATCCAGCTACCTCTCTATTCAGATCTTTCTAAATAGACTTCTTGTTATCTAATTTTAATAAATTTATATAGCCACAAGGACTTATTTAGTTTTTGCATTGTTCAATTGTTGGTTTGCATTTCTCTATATAACTTCAACATTGTACAGATGTACCATAATCTGCTACTCATGCTAGTATAATCATTATTATAGGTATCCTAATCTAATTATTAGTAACAATTGCTATAATACAAATATTATATAAGTAATTATTCAAATTTTTACTATCGATGGAATTTGAACACCCAACCTACTACTTGGAGGTTAATAACCTGACCATTTCACTAGGTCACCACACCTATTCAGTATTAATATTAGTAATTTAGCTTAATAAATTTTATAAAAATTAGATATAAAAAATATATTAAGCTAATAGATTAAATTAAAATAAAAAAATATTAGAATTAAAATATGTTAGTTAGAAAAGCTTTTACTTGTTTAATAATACTATTTTATTTTTTATAATTTTAATAAAATAAAATAACTTTAATAAAAAATAAATATTAAAAATTATATATTATAGTTTTTTGTTAAAAATACATTTAATAGCTAAGTTAATAATACTGTTTTAAATTTTATATCAAATAGTTTCAAAAGATTCTATAGTTTAAATAAAAAAAGTAGATTTGTTTGTAATAAAATTAATTGTTAACAATAATTTTTTATTGCTTTTTGTTTATTGCTTTATTGTTCAGAGTGTAGCAAAAGACTTATATTTTAAGTACTTAGCCAACTTTTGTCTGTTTGTTTATTCATATAACTATATAATATTATATGACATATACTAAATGTCTAAGCTAAATTTTGTCTATCTGTTTATTCATGTAATTATATTTTATTATATAATATATACTAGATGTCTGAGCCAAATTTTGTTCATTTGTTTATCTATATGATTATGCCATATTATCTGATATATACTAGATATCTGAGCTGAATTTTGTTTATCTGACTAATTATAAAAATAATTAAACAATTTTTTAATTTACTTTAGATTTATAACAGCACCTGTTTTTCTAGTAATTAAAAGTTTTTCATTAAATTCAAATTAAATATTTGTTTTTGTTTATAATAGTATAAAGAAATATTTAAATGAATATATAAATTTTATAATCATTTTGAGTATAGTTGTTTGCATTATCTAAGTAAAATAAGTTAAGATAATTAAGTAAAGAAAGATAAATTTAAATATAATTAATAGTACTATAGTATCTATTTCTATATTAAGTAAATAAAAAAATATTTGTATTTAATAAATAAAAAAGTAAAATTATTAGATAGCATATTAAAGTTATTTAGTATTATAAATAGATGATTAATTTTTAAATTTATTAAATAATAGTATTTTGTATATAAAGTCTTAGTTGTAAGTTTTTATATAATAAATATATTAAAATAATTCTGAATTTGTAATTGTGTTTAAAAAAAAGGTTAATAGCAATAGCATAGTTAGAAAAGATAAAAATAAAATATTATGAATATAAAGTATAAATTGTTTATAAATCATAAATTCTACGCGGAGGACCAGGTTAATGACGGCCAGACCCAACATACAGGACAGGCTATGGTATCCTGCGCAGCTGTGCAAGCCGAGCATACGGTGAGCGAATCTACAGAAGAACTCTCTA
>CAJVQA010005464.1:0-16113 GCA_910591915.1 Cetraspora pellucida | reverse complement strand
TTTAAGTAGTTAGACAAGTAGCCTACTTCTGTTAGAAGTAGTGCAGCAGGTTGCACTTAGGTACTCTATGGGTGGCCGAGTAATGCTAGACTTAGTTGTTAGGAAAATCTATATAATTGCAAAAGTAATTTCAAGAATCTTAATAAAGTACTAATGTAACTGCTTAAGTTAAAAAAAAAAAAAAAAAAAAATTAAAGATATATATATATATATATATATATATTTTTTTGACAGTCTTGTTGGAACTTTAATACAAAATTTTACTAATTGAAACATTATCTATTTCTAGTAACTCACCTTTGCAGTTGCAAGCCTAGCATCATCCAAATACAAAAATTGCACTTAAATGTGACTTGTCATACCAACTTATTTCTAAATTAGAAAACTTTGTCAGCTCTGTCAAGAATTGAATCAGAATGAACTACTTCTATTCTGTATTATTTTATCAACATCTTTTATAAACAACCAGCTGTACTCAGTCTTTCTTTCTTTATTTTTCTCTAATCTGATCTTATTCTCTAATACTTTTTTACTTTTAACTTTTTTTGTACTATGTTTTTTATTTACTACTATCTTGCCTTTTCTTTATTTTAATTTCATTGTTATTTTATTTTCTTCCTCTCAGCTAATCACTGTTCTACACCTTCGTCATCAAATTTCATCTCTAAACATTTCTTTTACAACCTTAATATATAATCTGATACTCTGCTTCACACCTTTATATAAAACTTGTTCAGCATACAGCTTCTTAAACATACTCTCAACTGCTAAACCATATATGCATAACTTTCTATATTTAATTTTATCTATTTTTATTTTACCAACTAATATTCTTTTTAGATTAATTTTCATAAGCTTGCTTTTGTCTAACTTGTTCAACTTTTTCCATACTAACCAATATGCTAACTCTTCAATATTGTTCTAATAACTCTCATATTTCTCGCAACTGAATAAGTGCCTTGACGATTCTTTCTCTGTCTTGCATTCTTTGCATATATCTAAATTATACAAGTCTGGTACTCTCTTCTTTAATATCCCAAGCACTGGCAAACTATTAAAAATACACTTAATTCTGAATGCAATTTTCTTGCTCTCTTCTAAAGATTTGCACTTGTTTTCTGTTAAAGTTCTGTTTTTCTTCTATAGCCATCTTCAATCATGTTGTGCTTCTGCATCTGATTCTAGCTTTTTTATTGCATTTAAACAATGCCACTTTGCACTATTCATCATAATCATTAATGTCTTAATGAACTTTCTTGTTAGTATCTTTACTACTGTTTCTTTCTAAAATAATGCGTATAGAAATCTCAAATTCTTCTCAAGCTTCAAGTTAGTGATCTTGTTAAGCTGTATATCTTCTTTCACAAGCTTATTAGCTCTTTCATTCTATACTATTCCACTATATGCTTTAACTTTAACTAATGATAGTCTAATATTCTTTGACTTGCATATATCTTTAATCTTTGTAACAAATCTAAAGTTCTTATTTTTACTTCATACTCTCACATTATGTAATAGCACATCTCTTTTCAGGCTTGCAATCACTGCTGCATTATCTAATTTAATGGCTACTTTACTATTACATGCTACTACTAATACTAGCATCCACATTGCAGCTAACTCTGTCTTTGTCAATGATGCCCAATTTGCTATTTTAATTTTCTCTTTAGTTATAAATTTACCTTCATCTTCATTAACTTGTATCTAGCTTGCACCCATTCTACAATTCTTTTTCTCTCTTACTAATAATCTGTCTGTATAAAAGCTAAAACTTGTATAGTTTATTTTTATGTTACTCTCCAATTGCTCTAGTAGCAAGATTTCAAGACTACTATTAAAACCTTGCATCTTTAACAGACTGATCTCATATATATGTATGCTTATTTTTTTATTTACAACTCTTCCTTCATTATTGCTTTCTTTTTTTGTATTAGTTTCCTTATATTCACCTAACTCTTTTAACAAAACTAGAATCTTCTGTTTGTTCTTTTGCCTAATTTCTGGCAGCATGCTTGCTATTTCTTTTTCTTAACCTAATGTTGACAACTACTAACATTATTTTCATTATCTAAATTGCATTTTACACATTCTACAAGCACTAAATGATTTCTGTCCTCAATCTATGATGTATTTCAGTGATTTATGAGTACATCTTTCCATCTTTTTTTAACTACTTTGCCTATCATTAAATTTATATTTTCTTTGTTTACTAGTACCTATTCATGTCTTCTTTTATCTTGTAATAACTTCTTGTATGGCAATCTCATTGCCATAGTATTCATGCCTTGTATTTGAAATTCTGCTTAAATTGTTCTGTTATCTTAATTGCTTATTATTTTTTGTTCAATTTCTGCAAACCATTTTGCTTTTTATTCTCTTTGTATACTTGTTCTTAAAGCTTTAAACTTCTTCCATATAATTATTCTTTTGCCTTTTTGATTGATTAACTGTTTGTATAAAAAATACTCTATACTTTATTAAACTTCTACATGCTATTCTGAATGTTTTCTTCTCTATCATACTATGTACTGTTTTAACTATACTATAAATTTGCCAAAAATCTTCTTCTTTCTTTATCATTACTCTTACTTCTTTTGCTTTAAGTATAATTAGACATGCCAAGTTATTATTCCAAATTTGCTTTAAGTTACTTAACAAAGTTGCATCTATTTCTTCTAATATCATTTCTGCCAGAGCAAAGCCCTGTTTTATTCATATTCTTGTCATTTCACCAATCTGATCTAGCTCATTTAGTCTTCTTTGCAATGATACTAACTAATTATTAAATATTTCTTAATTTAATATTCTATATCTTTCTAAACCTTGGTGTGTAATTGCACTATTTTCTGTAGTTGATGACAGCTCTACTTTGTTCTTGATCAATCTAATTATTGGTTTATGTATGCTGGTTAGCTGTTCTTTAGATGCTTTTGTAATTTGCAATATGTATATTAATTTTGGTATTATACATATATTATTAATGTATATTAACTAACTAATAGTTAACTTTTTGAATTATATGCTTTATATAAACTGTTGTATGATTCTTCTTGCCTTTTTAACAACTAAGCTTTTATTTGCTTTTATACTTAACTACACCTATAGCATTTTTGGTAATGCATACTTGTCTTTAACCTGTAGCTGAAAATTGTTTATCAAAACAGCCTTCTTCTCTCTTTCTGCATCCAAGTTAACTACCAACAGCTTTGACTTGAAATTATTAATTTGAATATTATTAAATCTAAAGAATCTTTGTAAAATCTGAATAATTTTCTGCATCTTTTCTCTACTCTTTGCTATCCAAATTGTATCATCAGCATATGCTACTGCAATTTCCTTGCCTTTCTAATTTTAACTCTATTTATTTGCAAGTCTAGCACCTCATATGCTTTGATTTCATGTCCTAGTCACTGATCATCTTGAATTCTTCTTAATAAAGGGTTGTAAAATATCCTTCAGACCAATGGTGAAATTGTTTCTTCTTGCTTAATTCCATCTTCAGCAATAAATATCCTTGTCAACCCAAACTCTGTTATCATACTAACTTCTCTTCTACTATATAACTCTATGATAAATCTTACTATTTCAATTGGCAACTTAATTCTCTGTAATGCTAGCTAAAATGACTTTATTAATACTGAATCATATGTTTTTTTCATGTCTTGCATCAGCAATCACAACTTCTTATTATTTTTTTTCACATCTTCTCTTATCATTTTTACAATATGAATTGCTTCTTTTGTTAAGTTTCTAGGTAGACCAGCAAAGTTTGGACTCTTGAGTATCTCTTTTTCTTTATAATACTAGACATTCTTTTTGCTACCATCTTGGTTAAGCATTTTCTAAATATTTCTATAGTGCAATTGGTCTAACATTACAAAGCTCATAATACTACTCTTCACTCTTTGGGATTGGATATATTTGCACTAGCTTCTACTTGTGTAATATCCTTCCTAGCCTCAAACATGTATCTGCAACTTTTTTAAAGACTTCTTGTGTTTATTACTCATGCTCTTGATAAGTCTGTACTCAATATTCAATATGCCTAATGCTGTTTTATTTTTTGTTTCTCTTATTGCTTCTATTTACTCTTCAATTGTTATTTCTGTCTTTAGCCCTTTATACCACTCTTCTTTAACTTCTGCAAGTGGTTTATAAAACTTTTCTATTACTTCTTCATCTTCAATTATGTCCTTCTGTTTAAACTGTTTACTAAAATGTTCTCTTGTCTGCTCTAATACTGCATTTGGTTCACTAATTAATAAGCATCTATCTTCTTCTTGTTTTAATACTTAATCAATTCTGATTTTGTTGTATGGTTTGTCTAGAATACTAGTAAGCATTCTTCCTACTTCTCTGTCAATCTTCTTATATCTTCTATCTACTGCAATATTGATTTCATTTCTTATACACTTGTTTTCTTCCACTTTCTCTACAACTCTTAATGCCTGCCACTGCTTTTTTGTTAACTGCCACTATTCTTCAAGGTCTGCTGTTTTGCCTTCTTCTATATAACCTATTTTTAGACTATATTCTATGTTTAACTTATCTACCTCTATGTTAACTTTCTCTAAATTTAGTTCTGTTCCTTCTTCCTTAATCAACTTCTTAGTCTTCTGAAGTAGCTTACTAATTGCTACTATTTCTTTATGCAATGTTGTTGCTTTCTTCTTTCTTTCAATATTACTATTTCTTTGAATGATCTTTTTTTTTTGATATGTTTCTATTCACTACATCTTTTATTGCACAAAATATTATATCTTATACTTTGTCTATATTACTGCTATATCTGACTTCTTTAAATATTTTGAGCCTTCTATTCTTCAATAAGTAACTTTTAAGATCTACTTGATAATTTTCTCAGTTTTCTTTTGTCATCTTAACATACAAATAAATTGTTCTTGTTAATTCTTTTTTCTTTATTTTTGCTATACTATGTGTTTGGATCAAGTATTTGAACATTAACATCGCACTAACAATGTTATGGTTACTTGATGTTATAAATTCTGCATCTGTTATTTCTGTCTGTTCTAATCCTGGTTGTAGATTTTCTAAAATCCATATTTGGTCAATTCTTGTTTGTATATCTTGTTCTGTCCATATATAAACTCTTAATTCTGGATTGCAAATTTTGTATATATTAACTAACTTTTGTCTTATAGCTATTTATGTAGTGGCAGTGATTTGCTACAATTATTTTTACTACTATTTATCTTATCTAATTTGCTATTTACCATATGATTGAAGTCACCCATTACTATAAACTGTGTATTGCTTGCTCTCTATATATATATATTTACTATTCTTTGTTGCAATTTTCTTGTTCTTTCTTGTCACTTGGAGAAATGTATACAACTACTATTGCTATTTCTATTTGCTTAAAATAGAACTTTGTTCTAATTAAATATTCCTCAAATTTACATATTTCTCCTATATGTTTTTCTTATTTTTAACTTACTAATATCCCAATACCTGATCCTTTCTTCTTTGTACTTTCACTTTGCGACCCAAAACCTTTGTAGCAATTGTCCTTTAAACTGTATTTCAGTTATTTACTACTGCTATTTGTTTCTGCTAATCTCAGAATATCAACTTTGTTACACTTAATTCTATTTATGTTGTGACATACTATCTTAATATTTGTTATATCATTTCCATTTTTGCCATGTTTACTCACATTATACATGAACTTCTCACTAATGCTCTCTGCTTCTACATTTGACAAAATAGTTGCTTTCTTTTGAAGAACACCTATAGCAACTTTCAGGAGCAATTTGAAAGCAAGCTTCCTAATTGTCTTTCTTTAATATTATTTAGTCTTCTTAATATTCTGCTAAGAACATCTTGTAGCTTACTTTTTGACTTTTTTGCATAAACTGCTTTTGTTTGTGTATTATTGTTATACTTCCAACTAACTTGCTTATCTCTTTTCTGCTGGTTCTCTTTATTATTCTCTTTTTTTTCTGTAATTTCTTGACTTTTCATATGTCTTGCATACTGTGAACTTCTATTCATACAGTATTCTTTTATATCTCTGTTCTCTTCTCTTTTGGTTTCACTGTTCTTGAATGCCCTTTTATTGTATCATTTTAGCCTTGTGTTGTAATAGTATAGCTTCTTATTAGTAGCCATTCTTAAGTCCTCTTCTGTTTCAAAGTAAACTGATATGGTTTTCTATTGATTTTTATTTCTGTTTACTAAAATATAGACTGCTTTTGTCTTTACTGATTTTAGTTGTCTTAATATTAGTACCTCTATTGCCATTGTTGAAACATTTTTAATTATTGCCTTATGCAATTCTCTACTTTCTAAAATCTCTCTTATAAAGGTATCTGGAATAACTCTGCACATTTTACCTTCTTCAAAATGCACTAATCATGCCTGATCAAATATTGCTTTTCTGTTCTTATTTCTAAACTCAATAGCAAATGTTGCTATTTTACTATTATCACAACTTTTCTACTAAATAAATCTAATTCTATCATAAAAACTGAAGACAGTTTCTTACATGTGCTAGTCTTACTTCTATTAGAATATCCTACATTGTATAGACATTATCTTCTAACTTGCTATCTTCATGCATTTTCATTATCTTATCTGAATAACTTTGTTTTTTTGTTTGTTCTTTCTGTATTTGTTTACTGTTTATGGTTATTTCAAGTTTTCTTTCTTTTTTATGATCAACTTCTTTTTTGTTTGTCATATACTTCTTGCTTATCTTTATATTACTCGCTGTGTTCTTTTGCTAATTATTTTCTTCTATCTTACTTTCTTTCTCTTCTTTATTTTTCTTTGTTAGACTCTTCTCTGCTTGCTTTTCTAGCATACTATAATTCATGCATTTACATTCTTGTTTTAGCAAAATCTCTTTATTTATTTTGTCTTCATTTAATTGCTCTACACTATTCTTTTTTGGTTTCTCACTGTCTCTTATTCATACATACTCACAGTAATTATATACTTCAATTAAGTTTCTAAACATACAGACTAATACTGCTTTAGTGTCAACTAGTCTGACTAATTCTTTATCTTTTCTTAAAACTCTTAATTTATGACTGTCTAATAATTCTCTTTGTATTCTGTCAGATTTATTAAATATATTATAATACTTTTCTAATTTTTTGCACTAGTCGATTTCTGTAGATACTGGTTGAACTTTTCGTGTTACACTTTTTTGCATAATTTCTATCTTTTTACTATATATACTCAACACATGCTTTACTATTTATATCTATATTTATTTATTTATCTGCAAAATTGCATATTTGTTTATTTGTTTTGTTGTGTTTACTGTTTATTCTAACTTGTTTTACATGTTATGTGTGTGATCTGCAGTACAGAATTTCTGTGTTTTTTCTTTTTTCACCAAAAATTTTCAAAAAAGTGCAAAATTTTCTTAAATATTAAAAGTGCTTACTATATTGCTATCAACTTGGTCTACTATTCTAACAGACTATATCTAATTTCTTACAAGCTTTAACTTTACTTAGTTGACAACTGTGCTTTTACTTGCTGGCTTTTGTAATTTCTATGATTGTCTTTCTGTTCTGATTTTGATTATGAGGATCTGCAGAGAGAGTTTTGTAAAGATATATATCTTTTTGTATTGTTTTGATTAATTTAATATAATTATATTATTCATATAATTAACATTAATAGATTTTATTAAAACAAAAAAGATAACACTAATTAATTAGAATAAAATCTAGTGATGTTACTCAAATTATTTAAGATATTTCAAATTATATAATAAATAATATTATATAAGATATTCAACTCTTTTTGCCAATTTCAATTTTATAAAAGTAGAAAAAGAATAAATCAAAGTTTACTCAAAAACTACTTTAAGAAACAGATTTTTTGCTACTAAAGAAAAAGAAAAAAAACTCAGAAACAGCATAAGTTTAATAAAATAACTTCTTGGAGAAGCTGTTCATCAAAAATATCAAAAGGCTTTTCAAAAATTTTTAGAAAATTTTCAGAAAAATTAAAAACTAACTATGACTCTAAAAACTGATTAATCAATATATAAACAAATTACATAATAAACAATCATATAATTAGGGTAAACAAACAGGTAAACAAAGTGATACATGTTCAAACACTCAACTAATACAGAATGTGACTACTAAATAAGGCACTGCAAACAAGAGTATACATAGTTTTTAGATTAGTAATTAGTTTAGAAAATTCTAAAACAAAGCTAGATTTAAGTTAAACAAACAACTAATAACAAAATAATAATAGCAAAAATTAAAAATTTGTATAATCTAAATCAAAGAACAATATCAGAAAAGCATGCCTGTCTAAACAAACAAAAAGAACATATTGCAAAAATAAATATAAATATAGCAAACTTCTTAGGTGCAAGTAATTCAGTACAGGTATATATTATAAGAGTCTTAGTAGACAAACATAGAGAAGTGTGCAAAAATATTGCCAAGAATAAGATTACAACAATAAAGGAAAAGGTTTTAATTAACTAAGAGAGAAAAGAAAGCGAAAACAGCATGTAAGATATGATATACAATAGTAAAAAAGAAGTACAAAATATAGAAACAAGAATGAAGCTTGAACCATCAATATCACAACTAGTAAGTTAGAAGACTTGTGTAAAAAGAAAGAAAATAATAGCAGAAAAAGAAATCAATAGCTCCAATAAGAAAAAAGGAAAAAATCAATTAACAAGGCAGCAGAAAACAAATTTTAGCAAAACAAAGATAAAATAGAGCTAGAAGCACCAGTAACACAATTAATAGTTCAAGAAAGCAATCTTAAATAAAGGCACTTAGAAGAAGAAACAAAAATAGTAAATAAAAAAAGAAATGACAGAGCTAACAAACAAGCAAAAGTTTTATTAAATGAAACAAAAAAAGAAATGCTTAAGAATTCAGATGAAACAAATATTGAAGATAAAGTAATACTGTTAATGACAAAATGTGATATACATGATCTAGGAACAGAGAAGTCAAAAAGACTAATATTTCCAAGACACAACAATAGAATAAAGAAGAGTACATTAGTAGAAGAAAAGAATAATTCAGAAAGCAGATTCCATGAAGATATTTATGCATTAAGATGGGCACCTAAAGATATAAGTGACTTCATATAGTCTACTAAAAACAGATTAAAAATTCCTAGTCAAAAGAAGGTGCTAAAACAAGAACAAAAGCAAAATAAACAACCTGAAAAAAGAAATAATCTAACAATAATGTTAACAATTTGGAACTTGGCAAAAGATGCAAAATATGGAAGAGTAACATGTTGTTTAAGTTTCTATGAAAAAACAAAAATACTTAAATGAAGAACTCTAAAAAAGACAAAAGCTGCATTAGTTCAAATTACAGATTGGAATCAGCAAAGAATAAACCCATTAGTATCAAGCTGATCAGTGCATTTTAAAAAAGATCAATGTATAGAATTACATCAGAAAGATTTGATTTGAAGATACTCAAAAAAAGAAAAAAACACAAGGCAGCATTACAAGATATTCCAAAATTAGCATTAGAGTCAACTTTGTTAAGACAACTAAGACCTTTAGGAGTTAAGGCATTATTCATACCAAACAATAGTAATGATAACAAAAGAAGTATAGCTTTTGTATACTTTGAATCTGAAGAAGATCGTCAAAAAGTGAAAGAAAAAAATGCTTTTTATTATTATAACAAGTTGTCTTGGTATAAGGGAAAACAGACATTAAAAAAAAAAGAAATAGAGTTAAGTAAACCAGGCCAAGAAAACACAAAAGCATATCAGAAAAAAAAACAAAAAAAAGACTAAGTTTTTATCAAGACATTTATAACTTTGATAACAAGAAGCCAAAGATAATTAAACCTGAAGTAAATAAATGGAAAAAAGAAAAACAAAAAAAAAGAACAAGAAACAGTACAGAAAAAAAAAAAAAAACATTAATTATACAACAAATTGAAGAGCATCAAAACATATTGCAAGAAATATTGAAGAAACTTAGCAATTTGAACAACAGGCAGGTAAATCCTGTCTATAGCTTCTGAAAAGCACTCTAGTTGAATCAAAGAACCAGAGTACAGAAAAAACAGATGCTTCAGAAATAATAGAAAATGACAAAAAAGTTCTTTCTGACCAAGAAGTAAGATATAAAGAAGCATCACTAATAGATTTGATTAGGAAAAGCAACTTGGAACTGAACATTGTATGTTATAATATTAATAAAATAAAAAGTAATAATCACAAAATAAAATTAATATATGAATGGGTTTTGAACAATAAGATTAATATACTAGGTCTTGCAGAAACAAATATTAGCAAAAAAGAAGGTTTTTTCATCACAAAAGATCTGGACAAATATAGAAGTTTCTGGTCAGATTCAAGTACAACAAAAAAGAAAGGCTTAAAGGTTGAAATATTAGTAGAAGAAAGATGAAAAAGACATCTTAAGCAAATATATAAAGTCAATAAATATATAATAGTAGCAAACTTCATATTTAAACAACTGGAACTTATAGTTATAATAATATATATGCCACCTAACAACAAAGAAGAACAGAGAAAAATCCAAAGAGCAATCATAAAAAGATATATTAAAAGAACTTACTGAACACAAATAGTAATCATGAGTGATTTAAACTGCATTGTTGACCCAGAGCTAGATAAATCTAGCATTCTAAAATATAGCTTTTTTAAAAAAAAACTGATTATAAAATGGCTAATCAGTCAGGATTTCAAAGACTTTTTTAGAATAGAAAATCCAAGAAATAAAGAATTTTCATAGACAAATGAAGAATCCAGTACAAGAATTAACTAAATTTGGATGACAGAAGAGCTTGCAAGTGAACTCATCTATGCAAAGATTCAAGATATGTCCAATTGCACAAATAATAATCATGATGCAGCAGTTACAAGATTGGAATTAAATTACATAACTGCATGACACAAAGTGTCAAAACTCAAGAAGTTAGAACAATATCGACCAATTTTTCTATATGAAAAAGCTGCAAAAGAGGATTAGGAAAAATATAGAGAAGAGTTAGACAGAATGCTTAAGAATAAAAACCTAACACAAAGAATAAAAAAAATTAAGCTAGAATATACAGAAAAGTCCAAAGAAGATTTAGATAAAATATGAGAAGTTATAAGCAAAAGTATATTAGAAGCAGCAAGAAAGTTATTACCAAAGAAAAAAGTTCTAAATACTACTAAAAACAAAAAGAACAATAAAGCAAGAAAATCTGAGCTGACTAAAGCATTGTCTCAACTAGGAAGATGGATCAGCTTAGAGAAGAAAAACATCAAATTAGGTTTGATTTCTGAAAATATAGAAGACTTTAACATTATAGTAGAATATATAAATAAGCAACATAAAACCAGTATAAAAAAAATTACAGAGATATGGACAAAAGAAATAATCTCTAATATACATGGCTGGTAGAAGATTTTGTATAAAAGAAGAACAAAAGAAATAAAAAAACAAAGACTAAAAGAAATAAAGCAAAACATCGAAAGAAGATATCAGATGATCAATGGAAAGCAAAAAAGAATGTTAATGAGTTTATTGGACAAATTATTAAATAAAATAAGAATAGACAGACTTGTCAAGCTAGAGGACTTGAATAGGAAGCTAATAACAAACTCACAAGAGATGCTTGAAAAAACCAAAAAGCATTTTTAGCAACAATTCAGAATATGAAACTTTTAAAGCTATGAGATTAGAAACAAGTAGAAGAATATATATCAGCCAAAAGAGAAAATTGATGAAATCTGATATGAACAGCTAAATCAAGACATCACAGAAGAAGAATAGCTAAAAATGTTATCAGAACTTAAAAATAATACAGTTTCAGATATGTTAGAAATTGCCTATATGCTAATCAAGGTAGCTAGCAATTAGACCTAAGACATCTTTAGAAAACTGGCAGAAATATATATTAAAACAGGATTACTATAATTTCCAGAAAATAAAAGATGCCACAAATTTATTCAATACCAAAAGACTTAGATTGGCAATATAATTTAAGCAATATAAGACTAATAGCATTGCTAGAAACCTTGTGAAAATGTATAACCAAAATATTTACTAAAAGATTAACACAAATATTTTGTAAAAAAAATATATTAAAAGGATCAAACTTTACAGAACTGTCAGGCAGGTTAACAGAAGAGCCAGTATACATTATTAATACAATAATGAAAGATGCAAAAGATAACAAAAAAAAACTTTGGCTAATGTTTCAAGATATGAAAAAGGCCTTTGATTCAGTATCATTAATGGCATTAGATTTAGCACTCAAAAGACTCAAAATACCAAAAACAACAAGTATTTTCATTTTAAATTTGTTTGAAAATTGACAATTCAAAATTATTACAGACTTAGGAACAACATAAGCCTTTGAGATTAAAGATGATATTGAACAAGATGAAGTAATTTTACTTTTAGTTTAGAGAATTTTCTATGACCTATTACTAGAAAGAATCCAAAGTAACCCAAGTCTAGGTTATACATTATGTACTTCATACAATAATAGTATAGAGAATATGAAGCAAAAAGTTAAAAAATGGAGACAAGCTATAGTAGTATATACAGACGATACAACATGAGTTGCATTAAGTAAAAAGCAAATAGAAAAAATTATCAAAATAGCAGAAGACTCTTTTAACTTAAACAATATACAAATTAATAGAAAAAAAACCAAATTTATTATAATGAACACCAAAAAAAGAAAAGAAAAATAGAACAATCCTTTTTGGCAAAGAGTGGATCCAGAAAGAGAATGAAAATAAAATTATATGATTTCTAGGAATTTGGCTAAATTGCAAACCTAAAGAATCAACAATAAAGTCAAAAGCTAAAGAAATAGTACAAACATTTGTAAAGGGTCTAAATCCAAAAAAGCTAATGATCAGCCAAATATTATATATTAACAATATGTGTATCATATCTAAGTTAACCTACATGCTACAAACAACAAGATTATCAAAAAAACACATTAATCAACATACATGCACTAATAATTGGTCTTGCAAAAAGAAAAATAAAAGTCATATGATCTGTAAGAAATAGCATGATGTATCACAGAAACTTGGGTAACCTTAACTCACTATGAGATCAGTTACTGTTTAAGCAAATTACTAGTTTGCATAATTGACTCAATACAGCAGGCCCAAAAGAAGCAGTAACCAATATAAGAATAGAAGATGGTTTTCATTTAATAGGAGCATCTAAAAACATGTGGCAAGAAAATATTTCAGAAGCTAATGCAAAGCTATAGAAAAACAATCTGGCATGCTTAACAATGCTAAGAGCAAAAGAACTACAACTATTTTTGAACTTTAATTATAAAAACCTAAATTTTAATAAGGAAAATACAAGAATATATGAAATTTTAAAAAAAAATTTTATACCAATTGTCACACATAGATTAAAAGAGTTAGGTATTATATTTGTGCATCAATTAATGAACAAAGAAGGAAACAAAATGATTACATGACAGCAATTAAGTTTCTTAAAAAGAGGTAATGCCAAAGATAGACCAGCAAAGTGGTTCAAAGCTTTAGAAATGAAAATAATAAAAGAGTCAAGCTGCAGAATAGTAAAGCCAGAATTTAGAACTGCAACTCCAAACAAAGGAAGAATTAAAGCACAAGTAAAAGAATTATCAGATGATGCAAGATGAAAAGATTGGATAGTTATGAAGAATACACTATCCCATAAGGAAGAAGAAGTATTAGTAAAAAGAGTAATAGCTAGAATGCCTAAATTAGTACAAGTTGAACACTAAAAGGCAATTTACTAACCAGAAAGATGGAAAACAGTATTAGAAAAATGTAGAGGCTGCAAACATAAAAACAATAGTAATAATGATAGTTGTGAAAGAAAATACAAAAAACAAAAAATCTATAGAATGATTAAAAGATATACAAATAAAAAAGATAGATAACAACTAGAAATTAAAACAAATATATTAGATTTTATTATAAAAGAAAAAGATTACAAGATCTCAAGCTCTGAAAGATATTTTAAAAAGATTTGTATAGAAAGCAGAGACATTGAAATAATTAAAAAACAAAAAATTAATAATAGCATCATAGAGTTATTAGTAGAAAAACATAAGCATATTAAAAAAAATAATGTTAAGCAAGAGAAGTCAATCTTTTACACAGATAGATCATTAATAAAAGCAAAAAAGAGAAATCAAGATCTAGACTATATAGGAGCTAGTTGGGTGCAAGTGGACAATAAAGAAGAGTATGTAATAGATGAAGGTGCTATTGGGGCTAGAGGATGGTTGTTTTCAACAAAGGCAGAGCTGCTAGCTATCTGGTGTATAGTTACTATAGTACTAAGCAAAAGCAAAATTAAAATATACATGGATAGTGCAGCAGCTATAGCAAGTATATATAGTAATACACAATATATAATGACAAAAAAAAGAATGAAAAGAAAAAATTATAACTTGTAGTAAATATAGAAGATACAATATGAGCAAAGAAATTAGATTTAGAGTTAGTAAAGATAAAGGAACATAGTGACAATAGTAGAATAGCAGAGCAGATAGTATAGCAAAAAAAGAAGCAAATATACAAGATAAAAATGAAATTATAGAAGAACTGGTTTCAAGATCTAATATAACACTTTTTTGAAAAGACAAAGTAGTAGAAAACCCAATACAAAACTTTGTTAAAGAAGTTCTTAATATTAGAAACAATGCAGATTGAAGTTGTGCATCAGCAGTTAAAAAACTAGAACCAGATAGAGAAAAAAGTGAGCATTGCTAGGTACTATTATAGAAAAAAATTATGAATCAGAGTAAAACAAAATGCATCTCAACCACAAGAGTAAAAAACTAAGTACACTCTTTAAATGTATACAAGAAAAAATGCCCATACTTAAAGAATTAGTATTAAGATGACCAGACTTGTATACTAATGCAAATTGTATAATTTGCAAAGAAGGAAAAGAAGAAGACCAGGATCATTTAGTGATATGCTTCTTTTATAAAAACTATTGGATAAAAGCAAAAATACTGGCAATAGCAATTGCATAGAGCACACTTTCAGAAAAAAAAAAAAAAAGTATTACTCAAATATAGTTAAAAGAAGCAATATAGGACCAAATAGAAAAAGAAAGTGCTAAAGTAAGAAAAAAGCTTATTAAAGATCTTTTACAAGAAAATTTAGTAGAGAGGGTATAAAATATCTTGATCTTAACACAAGAAACAAGAAATTTCCTAATAAGTATAATAGATACCATATGGAATAAGTTCTATGAAAAAATTTAAAAAGAAAGATACAATAAAGTATCTGAATAGAAAAAAAGTTAAGGAATCAGTACAAGAAAGAAAAGAAGCAAAAATAAAGCAGTAGAACAACAAATCAAAGTATTGCACAAAGTTTTATCAAGATTAAGAGACGAAAACTTAAAAAAAAATAATAAAAGATATAAAGAAAAAAAAGGAAACAGAAAGTGAAAACATAGAAGACATATGGAAAAATACAGTTAGGAAATTAATTAATAATAACAAGAGGCCTTACTGGAATGGCCTTAAAGGCTAGCCTGAATAGCCCTCTAGTAATGAGTATTAACTCACTCTAGTGCAACAGGTTGCCTCTGGGCATTAACACAGTAGCCAGAGGATATCAAACCTAAAAATTAAGCTAATATTTGTATAATAATGTATGCAATTTTCTTAATAAAGGATTCTGGCAAGGCTGCCAAAGAGTTAAAAAAAAAAAACCAAACTTTAATAAATAACTATATACTATCCTAAATTACTAACTATAACATATAATTAAAAAAAGCTCTTATTTGATATTCAGTACTAAATTAATATATATTGTAATTTAAAATATGTTAACTGCATTACAGCATAAGTAGAATTCAAAAAAATTTTAAATGCAATTCTTCAATGTATATCAGGTTTATAGTACAAATTTTCTAAACTATAAATCAAATTTTAAAATTAGATAAATTTAAACAAATATTTATTTTGTTAAAAATTATTTATTTCTTAAAACTTAATATAAAAAACTATATTTAAAGCTTTAATAAAAAGTTTTGTTGAAGGGGTGTGGTGACCTAGTGAAGTGGTCAGGTTGTCAACCCCTCAAGTGGTAGGTTGGGTGTTCAAATCCCATCGA